>PDUO01000009.1:1159789-1364892 GCA_003008705.1 Pezicula radicicola | reverse complement strand
CTTAAAGGATAAAATAGAATCTATTAGATAATTTCCTATATTTTTAGTAATAGTAATAGAATTTAATAAAGTATTCTAGAGTCTTCTTTTTAATATTATAACTAGTATATTTAAGTAATCTCTAGAGTTAATTAATAACTAGATATCTAAATCTATAGTAGAGTTATTTTAATTTAATAATAATTAAATAGTATAAATTCTAGTTAAGAGATTTAATAATAAAAGATTAAAGTATTAGAGAAGATTATTATAAAAGAAATAAATACTTATATTATCTTACTACTAGTATTAATACTTTACTACTAACTAATAGATTATTAAGATTATTATAATAGACTTATAATCTATCTATATCTATAAGGTAAAGTAGAAATAGAGTATTAGCTTTAATAATATAAAATTTAACCTTATTAACTAATATTATTAATTATATAAATCTAATAGATAAGGTTAATCTAATTTTAAATTATATATTTACTTAGTCTCTAGTAAAGATATCTAGTTTAATAGTTTTATTAAGTATCTAGAGAGTATAGAACTATTTATATCTATTTATTAATTATTCTAAGACTTTTATATTAATTATAATACTTATAAATAATATAGAGGTATATCTAGAAGTACTTAATTTATATATAAAAGGATTATTATCTTTATTCCTCTAGGTAACCTTAGAAAATAATTCTTCCTTATTACTTATTTAATTTCCTCTATTAGATAAATTAAATTAATTTTTTAGAGTAGTCTAAAGAAATAAATTAAATCTAGTAGAATAGAGGAAGACTTTATTTACTAGAATTAAAACTATTAATACTATATCTTCTAATTTAAGATTATTAATTATAATATAATATAAGCTTATAAAGTAAATATCTAGAGAGATACTAGAATTATTATTATAGTTTATTTTAATATTAAAGTTACTAGTACTAACCTTAGAGTCTTTTTCTTCTTTTATATCTCTCTTGAATTTAATAAGATATTAATAGAATATCTATTATAATTATAATAACTTTTCTTATTTCTACTTATCTCTAGTCTTATCTCTTTCTTCTATAGAGTATTTCTAAGAATAATAGTTTTCCTTTCTATAAATAAAGTATTTCTATATTTATCTAGATTATTTATATCTAGTTTTCTTATAACTACTATAGATTTAATTAATATAGTTATTATTCTAGTAGTATTTATAGTCTATAAAGAAAGTATTAGTAGATATAAATTACTCTTTTTTATATATAATAATAAAAGATTTTAGTTTATTTAATAAACCTCTAATAGATACTAATAGATTAGAGATAGTATTTTAGTAAACTAGTATTCTCTAGTATATAATAATAAACTTATTATAAAAGAAACTATTACTATATAAATCTATTTATAGTTTATATTATAAGCTCTAGAGCTTATTAATTAGAAGTTATAAAGCTTCTTCTATTAACTTTCTAGTATTCTCCTATATAATTATATAGAGTAAAATTAAATTCTAGATATTAAGATTCTTTTTATAATAGTTAAGGTCTTTAAAGAAATTATAATAATAACTATAAATAAACTTAATTAACTTTTTATTAAGTTTATAATTATAGTAGTTATTATAGACTAGACCCTTTAATATAATAGGAAATACTAGTTTATATTTCTCTAATAGTAAGTTAACTCTTATATAGATATTATAAAAGATTATTAGTTTAAAGTTAAAACTATTATTACTACTACTATACTTTTAATTATCTATATATAGCTTTACTACTATTACTAGCTCYCTTATATATATCTATAGATATACTAATAAGCTTCTTATATCTTAGTAGTCTTAGAGAGGTATTATTTACTTATAGAGAGAAGAGAGAGAGAGAAGGGAAGTTAGTTCTAGTTATTTATTATAATCTAGATAGTTTATATATAATATCTTAGAGAGAGTTAGTTTCTTATTAGTAGATATTAATAGATAGTTTATAATAGCTCTAGGTTATACTAGTTTATATAGATTACTAGTAGTTTATAAGTAATACTTAGAGTAGAGGTATTTAAGATATACCTAGTATCTTAATCTATATATTCTTATACTCTCTATATCCTTATAAATAACCTTAATTTCTTTATTAGTTTACTTATATAGTTCCTCTTCTTCTAGAATAACTATAAGGGTATTAAGGATTAAGATATACTTACTATAAGATAGTATATAAACTCCTTATATAAGTAGTTATTTTTTAAGTATACTATTAATCTTAGAGTTAAGTTATATAAAGTCCTTCTTAGTTTATCCTTTAAAGTTATATTAAAAGATCCTCTAGAGGTAATAGTTAATATTATTATTAATATTATAAGAGTAGACCTTTATAACTATATACTTTTAAATCTCTTTTAATATTACTATTCTATTTATTAGATTAATCTTATTTTTCTAGTACTTAATCTTCTTCTTTTATTTTTATTTTTTATCTACTATTATTTATAAAGATAAAGTAATTAGTATCTAGTATATTTTAAGATTATTATTATCTTTTAAAAGATTAGATAACTTCTTAATTTATATATCTATTAATTAATATTAATATACTACTTATATTAATATTAATCCTTATTAACTAACCTATTATATTCTACTAATAGTTTTTATTTAATTTAAATATATATAAATCTATTAATATTAGATTTAATTAGTTATTAATATCTAATAACTAAGAAAGTAGTTCTTATAATTAAAACTAATTATTAAACTAATTTTAAATAAGTTTAGTTTAATATAAACTACTAGTTTCTAATTAGCTAGAGTAATAAGATTTAATATATAAAATAACTAATAAATAAAATATTAAATATTAATATTATAATAGATAATAATATTATAAAGACTTTATTAATTAAAGTAGTATAAGAGACTTAGAAGTTATTAAAAGAGAAGATATTAAATAAGTTTATATCTAGTATATAAAAGAGAGTTACTATAATTATAACTATAGAAGACTAGTATATAAAGTATTAAGTTTATATATTATTAATTAGAAGCTTCTCTTTTAAATAAAACTATTAGTTTTCTAATTACTTTTAAATTAAAGAAGTTATAGCTATTATAGATAAAATATAATTATAATAGGTTTATTTAAAAAAAGAGTATAATAGACTTTTGTCCACCCACTGTATATAATAAGGAAGAATCATAGATTAGAATAGCTTTATTAGATAGATATATATTATACTTGACAACAGGGTAGCAATTAACAATAAGAAAAGAGAGTTATTAGAGGGTAATAACTTTATTAGCTTAAGAGAACATTTGGTTCGTGCATTAAAAATACTGCTTGGTATAGAAGTATAATGAAAATCAGTAGCTGGTGGTGGTTTCCATGTTTTGTTGGCGTGTCGAGATAGGACCTTAATGGGGTCCTCTGGATTATGGATTGGACCCGCAGTTGACGACGCTATCTTGGTTTGTGGGGTCAGTAAGGATTTAATGATATTGTTGACTTCATGATAAAATCTTTATGGTTGTAAGATTGAGTCTTTTGCTTGAATAGTTCATAAATCGTTATTGTCATTTTGAAATTAAGTATATAGCTTTTCATAAAACACATAAAAGGTAAGACACGATGATATGATGAAAGTGTCAAGACCAGAACCAGTCTGGAATCAGCACTAATAACTCAAAACCAACCAGTGATTCCAGTCCAATCCTCAAAAATCATCCATCTAACAATTATACCTGACACCCCTCTTCCCCAACTCCTTACGTCCTACACTCTCCTCAGGCCAAACCCAACCTCTTGCCCTCTTCGCCTCCCGCTTCTCAGCAAGTTGCGGTTCAGGAATCCATTCGTCCTTTGGTAGACACTTTCTCCTGGTTCCTTCAGCGGGAGCTCCAATCTCACTTTTCCAGCCAACTTGTCCAGGTAATGGATCATCTCTAGCCAGCATATGCAGATACCAGAGTGCCAAACAAGCAGTCATCTTCGGTTGTTTCTTTGGCTCCTCTTCAGTCTCAGGTACGAATTCAGCGTTCAATTGAGGGAAATCTGGGTCTGGTCCTGATGGTGTGGTGTCGTGAGTTGCTAGTTGGATGGTCTGGACTTCGAGGTATCCGAAATGAGGAGTTGTGTCACCGCCGTTACGGACTACTACGAGTTCGATCTCTGTCATGATGAATCCGTACCGACAGCCGTGTTCACGCATGTAGCGGTGGAGATGTGCTAGACCGCGGAGGTACTCGACTTTTCGGTGGTTGCCTTCAACGCGCATGCCTGTGTTCCAGCGGTCGAAGCTCTTAACTAGTCCTACTACACGTCCCAGACCACGACCATAAATGATTTGAGATGTGTCATCTGTGTAGTTGGAGATGAAGGATGGCTCTTGTTGCTTTGTGTTGGACGAAGACCGCATCATTAGGTGGCGGGAGCCGAGGGAGAGGGATAGTGCTGCGTTGATTTTGGTGGCGTAGAAGGAGTTGTAGATGTTTTGGAGACTCGCTTCTGTTTCTGGTTGTGAGGATGTGCGGGCTGGGGTGGGGAATGTATGAGTTGGGAGGGCTATGCTGAGCAAGGCGTGTAGACCTGGGATCGCGGAGATCGTGGTTGTGTTGAAGGATGTCCATGGTCGGATTTGTCTAATGTCCCACCAGAAGTGTTTTGTGTTTGGGTCGCGGACATGAATGTTCAGTTGACGGACAAGAGCTGGTGCTGGGTTGGGCGAGCTGAGGTAGCTCATTAATGTCGTGGTTGTACCGTCATCGAAAGGATTGACTGCGAAGTCCTCCACCGAGACGCTTTGAAGAAGCGGTGATGGCGTTCGTTGTGGGGTGGCATAGAATGTCTGTGGTGCCATAAAGGTCTCCGTCTGGGGGTTGGTTGATGAGGCAATGTAAGTTGGCAGCTGACGGTAGGTTGGGAAACCATATTTTCCAAGGGTTTGGCCGTCGAGACTAGAGTTGGAAGAGCGTCTCTGGTGGGAATGTGCTGCAGTCAGGGCGATGGGTGAAGCAAGCGACACTGTAGATGAAGAACGGCTATGACATGGGGTGAAGTCGTTGGATGGTGTCAGATCCCGTTGCACGAAGGAGATAGACTCTGGGTTGGTGTAGCTTCTGGCATGAGAAGGTCTGAATGGAGTAGTACTTTGGTTGTTGGTTTTTGACAACGGCGCTTTCTTGAATCTCTTGGGTGGAGAATGGATCTCTTGATCCTGAGGTCGGATCTTGGGCAACAGCAGTGGTCCATGTTGCCTGATGGGCGACTTGGTTGGCTCAGTCAATTGAGTGTCCATGGACTCAGGTGTTGAGGCCTGAGAGTAGAGTGAAGCATATGAGTTTGAGCGAGTTTGAGCAGTGTTGAAGGAAGCATCATGCAGGGCTTGCTCAAAGGAGTATGATGGAGGAGTGGTTGGCCCAAATGAGAACGAGTAGTCGAAAGACATATTTGTGAGTTGCTACCAGCCTGTGATTGGTGTTAGACTCAGCCAGGATGCGGTCATGTGGCAAAACGTACGCTGAGTCGGAATATGTTGGCCGTGTCGATTAGACACTACGATTATTGGACAAGGAAGGAGGCCAGCTCCAAATGCTAAGACAAATGGAAGAAGGCAAGGAAAGAGATTCGTGAAGAGAGGCTAATATCTGGCACAAGTATATCAATAGAACTATTGTGTCGAATGAAGGAAATGCTGAGGCGATGAGCCCATACTTATCCTCGACCTTCGCAACGAAGCTGCACAGCCCAATACTAGATGGGATTTCATGGATGGTACGGGTCCAAATGAATGTGAAACACGAGATGGAAGCTTGCGCTCTCCATCTTCTTGCTGCGTGAACCCGAGTCTGTTTCTTGGTCCTGGCCGCCTGGCCAGATGGTTCGTCTCTCGGCAGCCGCCAGATTGACCATCCAGCAGATTCAAGCTGGATGAGGAAATAGATGGAGTACTCCGCGTAGTGCAATATGCAGCGGCTCTGACTCATAAAATTAGACCTTGGCAATTATAGAGGGAAGCCAAAGAGGAGCTGCAGTAGCTCTCAAGTCCATATGCAGAGCGGCAACGCGTCGGCAGTGTGGTGTGTATATTTTGCTCGACAACGACAACGACAACAGACAACAAGAGTCGCGTAAAGAAAAGCATCACGAAGCGCTCGCGCCGGAAGCCCGTGGTTCCCGTAAGGGTTCCCGCGTCAAGTCAATCAATCGCCTGGAGATCCTTGAAGGGGGTATTTTTGTCGCGGGCGGCTGCTTGATGAAACTGGATTTAGGCGCTGTCTATTATGAGGGTCTTGCTTTTTAATATTAAAGGAGGGTCAGTGCCGCCAAAAATTGACGCTGAAATGCTGCACTGCCGGCGTGGAAGCGCTGTGTGTATTTCCATTTGCATTTTCGCTTGTACTCTTGTATCTCTCGGATGTTGGAGTCGGCGCCTACGTGAGACTTTCGCGTTGGGCTTGTAGGTTGTGATTGGTGCTTGGCCATTCGTATGTTTCTTGGGAGTCGCGGTTATCATCCCAGTCCTCTTTTCACGCGGCTTGCAGGGCAACGATCAGGCTAAGAGCTGTCAAAAGAGTCATCTCGCGTTTAATGGAATGTATTGGCTTCCAGCGCTTCAATGTTTCACGATGGACTGTTTCAAAAGCTCTGACTCACTCTGATCTGTTATCTCTCCGCACTGCGCACTGTGCACCACTGTTCGGAGGATCAGGAGCTATCCTCGCAAAGAGACCATCGTCATTGAGGCTTAATTATCCGACGAAAAAGAGAGTGGCTGGGGGGCCATCAATTCAACCTTTGACTTTCGCAAAGACGATGATGATGACGATGATGATGATGATGTCTTAAAAGAGAGGCCTCGTACTTCGGATCAGCCATTCCGGACGAATCTGAAACGCATCGGTCAGTCCCGATAAATGATGGTAGTACAGTCTGATGATGGTATCATGGTACTTCATACCGTACATGGCCAGCCTCGAGGTCGTCGTTTGGGCCGGATAAAGGCTTGTACGTATATCCCCAACTCATTTGGGCTTCAATGGCCTCAATGGCCATCTTACACCATCTTACACGTGATACTCTTCGACGTCTCCAGATATTGAGGCGGTTGCATTTACCTTCATAGTTCAAACATTATCGTTCCAGACCATATCTGGTGACCTTTGGGCTACAGTAAGTCGACCCCGCATGTTATCCTGAAGCGCTCTTAATTTCGATGATGATCTACTTTACAATGCATGGCTTGTCCTAGTCGTCTCCTTGCTCGCAAGTTGAGATTTCCTTGACGACATCTGTATCCTTTCTGAGACGGTAACCCGTATACACCTTATGGCTGCATTTTGTTGATAGCATGCGGCTAACCATGCCATGGTGTTGGTGAGAGCGCACCAACGTACCTTGCAGAATGTTTGGCAGGCCTTGTGTGCTGGCATACAAGCCCTCGCGCTATCGTCCGACGACGCTCTACTGAACGAGTACCTGTTCGAAGCATTGGATATAATTTTCTATGCTGGAGAACTTCCCTCAAAACAAAGTAATAGACGAAAGGAGAAGAAGGCAAAGCAAAAGAGGACTGCGGGGGCGTCAAGTATATAACAAGGGTTACTCTCCAAACGCGGTGTTTTTGCTGGCTTGCCGCAAAGTGCTGCTACCAGCAACGAAACCAAGTCAAGGACTTTGATTGTAATGGATGTCATATATGTTCTCTATCAAGAATTCGCTATACCCGCCATCAAATGCCATTCATCTAGTGCGTCAGAGACAGAGAGAAGGGTTCCTTGAAAATTTTTAATCTAAATCTCGGGGTGAAAGTACTATCTGCCCCTTCATGAGGACGTTCGTAAGGGGCTCAAGGGGCACCTGAACTTTCCATTCCTCCAGAAATTGGATGTTCGTTTTATCGACTACCTTTACCTGCGCCAGACTCGAAAGGTTTTGAAAAGTATCGAAGCTGCAATGACTTGGCCACCTTTGGTAAGTCCAATTATCGTTGTGGTTATTCTTTCATAGCACCTGCAAAAGCTGGCGCCATGCTACTGTATTTCGGCCAAGCGATATTTATCCCTTGTTTAAACGCGTTAGATTCCAATACACGCGCTCAAGCATCCATTTCATTTTGTCTGATTGAATATGTCTCGTCAGTCTTATTGTCTGGGTGCTTTATTTGTACAGAAAGAATGCTAGGTCTCACCCAAGTTTAGATCTGCGTTCCCTTCAGTCATAGCAGGTCGAGTCTTAAAGGCGAGAATCGTACTTCTGTGAATATTTATGTAATCTCCAACTTTCTTAAGAAGGCGTGTCTCCCTTTTTCATCCTTTAGCCGCTGTCTGAAGTAGAAGTCGCTTTTCCGACATGTCGCTCCTTAAGATCTTCTTCGTAGCCGGCACGCTCCTCGGTTTGTCTTATGCCAGAAATGGCGCATTGGAACTGAGAGATGCCGGTGAGAATGATGTCTGCAAAGTTTATAAGGTCATTGAATCTGTTTCTTGCATTGATACCTCCATTACTTCAAACACTATTCTTACTATTCCCGACTCATGCACCATCAGCGTCGGAAATGCTCCCACTTCTCTTCACACTTGCGTCACTATCACAACTATCTTAAATCCCCTTAGTCCGACATCATTTTACAAAAATCAACCATCGCTGTAAGTTAGAAACCTATATTCTAAATTTACTAAACTAACAAGGATGCAGAGTTACCGAATTTGTGATTCCACAACCCCCAAAAACACAAGTGGTTGAAGTCACGACGTATACTACTGACACTCTTACTGTACCCTGTCCATCGCCTACGACCTTCACCCATGGAACGAACAAATATACTGTAACCAAAGCTACAACTTTGACAATCACTGGTAAGTATCCAGCTTTTCAATGAAGACAATACCTAATTTTCAATTTGAAAGATTGCCCATGCACATACATCTCATCTATCACGAAGACCAGCGTTCCATATCGGACTTCCGAATCTGTCTATTACACAACAATCACCACAGACATTTACACCACCTTCTGTCCCTCACAAACTACCTTTACACGAGGCACTCGGACTTACACAATCACCGCTCCTACGACAATTACCATTACTGGTAGGTATAAAGCAGAGCAAATGCCAAGATAGCTAGCTAACTTTCATAAAGACTGCCCATGTACGCTCACACATTCCATTACACCCTCAGGGCCAGTAATTACTGGTTCTGCTGCCTCAACTCCAGTGGTGCCATCTGGAGGATCAATCCCCGCAGGCGGTGAGAGTACACCAGTGACCATCCCATCTGAAGGCGGTTCTACACCCGTGGTTGCCCCTTCAGGTAAATCTACCCTAGTTATTATCCCATCCGGGGCTTCTACTCTAGTTGTTGTTCCTTCTGGGGGATCTACTCCAGTTATTATCCCATCTGGAGGTTCTACCCCAGTTATTATCCCATCCGGGGCGTCTACTCCGACTGTTATCCCTTCTAGAGGTTCTACCCCAGTTATTATCCCATCCGGGGCGTCTACCCTGGCTGTTGTCCCTTCTGGAGGTTCTACTCCAGTTGTTGTTCCTTCTGGGGGCTCTACTCCAGTTGTTATCCCTTCTGGAGGTTCTACTCCAGTAATTAGCCCTTCTTCGACTTGTACCTCCTCCGTTCCAGCTCCAACGTACACAGTTCCCGGCACGACAGATTGCTGTACGGAGTGGTACACGGTTGTTCAAGGTGCGACTTGTGGAACAATTGAAGTTGAATTCAATGTTACATTTGCCGAATTCCAAGCATTGAATAGTGAACTGGACGATACTTGCACCAACCTTGAGGTTGGGTTCGCGTAAGTGATAGGATCTTCATGCAAGAGTTTTAAGTTTTAACCCATGTATAGCTACTGTGTGTCTGGCCAAGTTCTTACATGCCCTGGCTGCACACCCCCAAGAACCTCCTCAATTGCTGTACTCCCTTCGACACCAGCATCGACTTCAGGCCAAGTCGTGCCTCCACCTTCAGGAACTAATACTGCTCCTGTGGTTCCTTCGGGCACTTCTTGCGCTGCAATTCCACCACCTACTTATTATCCTTCTGGTTCGACGTCGGCATGTTGCGAATATTTCATCGTCAGTAGTAACGAGACCTGCGCAACTATCGAACAGGAATACAATATTACACTTGCTGAGCTTCAAGCGTTGAATTCTGATATCGACGATGCATGTGACAATCTTTTAGAAGGCTTTGCGTAAGTCGACCTAACATTTCTCTTGGTATACCAGGCTAAAATGGCGTAGATACTGTGTAAAGCCAGCACCAACCCCTTCCAGCTCGGTTGGCCCTCTTCCAACAACACCAGTCATACCATCCCCTTCTAGCTCGGTTGGCCCTCTTCCAACAACACCAGTCATACCATCCCCTTCTAGCTCGGTTGGCCCTAGTCCAACAACGCCGGTCATAGGGCCATCTGCTACAGCACCCGTAGAGTCTGCCTGTGCAATGACTGGAGCTTTGCCAGCAATCTTGGGGCTCGGCCAACCAAGCCAATACTGCAGCTCTTATCTCGCCTGGGCAACACCAGTCTCAACTATTGTCATTGCAACTACGAGTGCACCAATTGCTGTTGAGTAAGTCAATATACACCGTCTAATGAACTTTATACTTATTCAAGACCAGTTCAAGCAGCGTTCCTCCAGTTGCAGGTAGTATCTCAACTCTAGCTGCATCCCCATCAGCCTCCTGCACTCCTACACCTCCATCACCCACGCGAAATAGAACTACAACCGAATGTTGTCAGTGGCATATCGTTAAGGCCGGAGATACTTGCGCGGCACTTGACGCCACATATGACTTGACCTTTGCTGAGTTCCAAGCACTGAACCCTGATGTGTGGTGTGACTGCCTGAACCTCCTCCAATCATTCTCGTAAGTGTTGTACCGAACTCTGGAATAACTTGTTACTAAAAACTTCTAGCTACTGCGTTGGAGGCTTACCATCTACTGTCCTACCAAGTGACGCCTGCCCATCAGGTGCGCCTGCAGCAAGCACCGCTTCACCAGTAGCCTCACCCATCCCCTCCCAACCAGGAACCCCACCCATCTGTGGACCTCTAGGAGGAGGTGGAATATGTGCAACTGGATGCTGCTCGTCCTATGGATATTGTGGCACCAGCGCCGAATACTGCGCACCGAACTGCTTCGCAGAATACTCCGAGAACGGATCCTGCTCTCTAGTATCTTCCATTGCGTCCCTCCCCGTAGTTCCAAGTACCAGCTCAGTAGTCCCCGTAGCAACATCGAGCTCAACTCCCACACCACCCAATTGTGGTATCCAAGGAGGAGGACTAACTTGTTCAAATGGAGATTGTTGTTCAGGGTACGGATTCTGCGGTACAGGAGCTGATCACTGTGGAGCAGGATGCCAATCCACATATGGCGAATGCACACCAAATATTTCTTCTTTCCCTTCCCTTCTAGGTACCACATCTTCAATAACACCCTCCTTCGCTTCAGTCTCCAGTGTAGGACCTGCAATTCCATCAATCACCTATTCACCACCAGAGATCTCAAGCGCATGCTCTTGCATATTGGGATTAGCGACATCTACTCCAGCCCCAACTCCATCAGCACCACTTATGAATCCACTAGGCGTATTAGTAATTAGCCCAACAGGCTCTCAAGTTCCCTTACCACCCGTGAGTCCACCCTCCTATCTCCCAAAAATTTCCACTCTAATTCCCTTCCTTTCACTTCAACCGCCCTCTCCCAAACCATAACCGGAACCCAAACTAAAACAAAACAGGTCTCCCTCCCCAACTGCCCCAACCCCGGACCCTGCGGAACCTTCAGCACAACCTCCACATGCGGCGGATCCTGCAATGACACCTCCGACCTAACAGGCGGAATGTGCGTAGCCGATTCAACAGGCCTAGGCTGGTGTATATCCAAATACAGCGTTTGTGGAACAAATTGTACCACAAATTCCGATTGTAATTCAAATGGATCTACGAATGGGATTTGTCTACAGGATACTTGTTGTGGAAATACTTGTTTTACTACTGATAATGCTAATCTTTGTTTTGATGAGAGTGCCCCTKGATGGGTGTTTAGGGTTAGGGAGAGGGAGGTTGGAGAGAGTGTTTGGAATGGGGATGTTCCTGTGCATGGATGGGATTAGATGGGTTGGTGTTGGAGGTGAGAGTGTGTGGTATAGAGAATTCTTTTGTTTTTCTTTTGGGAAGGGGGTAGATGGGAGGTGTTTTGAGGTTTTCTTCTCCGTTTTTTGGGGAGCAGGTATGAGTATAGCATGGTACCAGTACTACTGTTATTGTTGTTTCGATATATAATATATAACTTATTGTTCTCCAACCAGACTCCGCCCGTTTAACCTCTGCATAGATATTCTGTCTCTTCATTTCACTTCCCAGCAGGAGTCGCAGCAATGTACGGTGGTTGCTAATTCCTAATCCTCCCAAACACACAAAATCTAAACAAATAGGTATAATATTCTATCATTAACCCATAAAAGGCATTACCCATCAGACATAACATCCACCACTCTCTCTTCCACCATACACGACACCTAAAACCAAAAACAACCCAACAAAATCAAAACCCCTAGTCCAAACCAACTACCCATAGTAGTCTTCCCTTGTAGTTTACAAGCAGAACTCTGAATCTTAAAAGGAGCACTATCAGTCTCATCCGGATTAATAGAACTACTAGTTTTACTACCGCCCGTACTCGTGCCTTCACTAGCAGCAGTACTTTGAGCTTCTATGCTTGTTAAGGTTGTTGTGCTTGGTATACTATCACTACTACTACTATCTGAAGTAGAAGTTGGATTTGACGATTGAGAAGATGGGCTTGTTGTGATCGTCGAAAACGAAGAACTATCCTCAACAGTAGTAGTAGCCGTCGCTCCAGAGGTAGCTGAAGCACCTCCAGCCGTAGCTGTCTCCGTCATCGTCATAGTAGACATAGCAGCCAAACTACTCTCCAAATTCTCCGCATTCCTAATCGCCGAATCAGGGATTGGAGCTCCTACAATATTGCAAGCGATTTGTAAAGGCGTAAGGAGTAAATTGTTGTCGAGGTTGTTATCGCAGTTTGCATGCACGCATGTTATAACGTCCAGTAGGAAATTCCCTGACGATGCCCTGCAGAGACATGCTACATTTGAGGCGCTACAAATGTTGTCTTGTGAGGAGTTTATGCAGTTTTGGACGCAGGTTGGGAGGGAGGAGATAAATTGTGAGTGTGTGGTTGTTGGTAGGAGGATGGCGAGTGTGAGGAGAGTAAGGCTGTAGCCTGATGGGACCTTCATTGTCGGCAACGGTATTCTTGAACCCAATTGAATGAGGCGGGAGGTACTCCGTCTTTAGGTCCTTGAAGTCCTTCAAGCCCTTCGAATACAGGCCTATTCGAAGTCGAATTTCTCCAGAGACATCGACGTTGTCGTGCCGTCGCAAGTATATCGTCCGATGTCCTGTGGTTGATGTACGAAATACTTAATGTTGAAAATAATGGGGTTCAGCTGTATGGGATGATATCTCCTTCCCCTCCCCATATTGTGGCAGAGGCATTCAACTGTAATAATGCTGTGATAGGTTCAGGACACGTCAAGACCTATATTCCTTGTTTTCACTGCATACAACGACTGTACTTGTTCACGATAGGGTGGTGTTGATTCCTTGGCCAATGAATAATAAGTGATGATTCGTTGAACGGTGTGATGTGGCTGGGCACCGCCACAATCTGGATGTGGAAAGACTTCCAGATCGGCGGTTAAAGTTCGAGAAGGCCAGCGGGGGGGAAACGAACGAATAAGATATTGAATAGGAAGAAGGACATATTCGTGTGACACTTGGCTTTGAACAGGAAAAAGAAAAAGCCTGTCAATACAGAGACACGTGATATATCGGGAGGCTACTAGGCTATCCAGAACAACCACAAAATGGAAGAACAGGTTGCTGATGAGACTTCAAGGAACAAATAGTTCTCCACTAAGCAGTGCTTGCTTGTTGTAAGGACCCGAATGTCCCGAAAACCCTTGGGAGACTTCATCCTCTATCTTCTCGTCCTCGTGTTGGTGGCCACTTCTGACTGGGTATTCCCTTCCTAAACTCCTGAGGTGCTGAAATCAACTCAATGGCTGAGCAGTCCCATCGATAGAAGCCCTCCTCTATCAGCCTACCTGTTGATGGTGCCGTGCTCGTTCACTGGACTCAAGTGAATGGCGCAGGCCTGGCTGTAATAATTGGAATTCGCACTGCGTAGGGATTGGATGCGATCGGTTGCCGGCGTTGGCCCTTAAGATGTAAGCATTGTAAGCGTTCAAATCAAACTACGTATCCAACGTAAGGACGGCGATGATTGATCCTGCCAAGAGTTGCTGAAGGTATGTTGCCAATGATCCAACGAGAGTGAGTGTTGTGGTGGTCAGGGACGAAACCGGAAAAGGCAATTAAATCCGCTTGAGCTTCGGCCTTTAATCACGTGCACTATTCAATATTTCCGACACGAGAAGAGAATTACGACACATGGTAATCTCTCGCTTTACCCCACAAGTTAAGGCTGAGTGACGAAATCTCGCCAAACTTGATTACAACAACGTCAAGAACTAATATCAGGAATCCAATAATTTCTTCTCTGCTAACATCTCAAATTAAAAAGACCATGAACAAACTATTCTCAAAAGCGAAAGCTGCATTACACGAGCATACCAATTCTAACAATGATAATTTCCCCCTACCATCACAAGCAAGCTCAACCATCCAACCACCAACCCCTCTCGATGTCCTTCGATACCGATATCACCATGGCACAAACCTAGGATCAATCTTCGTACTCGAACAATGGCTTTACGGATCCATGTTCCCAGCAAATTGTCCCGGAACAGGTAGTGAACACGACGCAGTCAAGGAATCCATAAAACAATCAGGTGTAGAAGCAACACGACAGAAATGGGAAAACCACTGGAACTCAGCAATTAGCGATAATGATTTTGAATGGCTGGTAAACGAAGCACGATGCACAAGTATCAGGTTGCCCATTGGATATTTCACGCTCGGTACCGAATTTTGTAAAGATACACCGTTTGAGGATGTTAAGGATGTATATGTTAATGCTTGGACGGCTGTCAGAGAATTGGTTGCTCGTGCTAGGAGTTGGGGGATCGGTGTTCTTTTGGATTTTCATGCTTTGCCTGGCGGTGCTAATGGAGAGTCGCATTCAGGGACTTCGACTGGTAAGGCAGAGCTTTGGGGAAAGAGGAGGTATTTGGATTGTGCTACTCGGTGTATTACTTTTATGGCGAGGGATATTAGGGAGGGAAGGTTGGATGGGATTATTGGGTTGCAGTTGGTTAATGAGGCCCCTGTAAGTTTTGTTGCGAGGTTCTTTTCAATATGGTGTCAAAATTTGAAGTTTCGAATTATACGTTCTTTTTTATTACTGCTTCTGCTTGCATCTCAGGAGCTCATTAATACAAGAGGAGGCCTCTAAACTATGTATCTCATTTTTTGTCATATTATCACTATCATACAGCAAGGAGACTATTCTACTCTGCAGTAGAATAACTCAGCTCAACTCAACCCCTCCATCCACCAAAATCTCAAAACCAACACTAACACACATCACACAGTGGGACGCCAGAGGCATGTACGACTGGTACACCTCCACAATAAATACTGTATCCAAAATCGACTCCAGCATCCCAATCTATATCTCGGACGGATGGGATTTAGAAAGAGCACTGAAATGGAGTAACGGAAGACGTGGAAAAGGACCAGGGAACCCAGTGATTATCGATACCCACAAGTACTACACGTAAGTTCTTCAAATCGCCACTACGGTATAATGAACTTCCTACACAATTGTCATACAAACATTTAATTTTTCTTCAAACTGCGTTTCCAAAGTCGTTTCTTTCCTTCTTTCCTTCTTTCCTTCCACCTGTTTCTTTGATCCATATATCTCAATCCATTTCCACAACACCAATCCTAACAACCAATCTCTACTATAGATTCAGCGAATCCGACCGCTCCCAAACTCCCCAGCAAATAATCGCACGAGTCCCCAACGAACTGAACAAATTAAATGACAAAGAAGGAAGTATATGGGATCGAGGAGAAGCTCAAATTATCGTCGGAGAATGGAGTTGTGTTCTAGATGGCCAAACATGGAGTCGAGTGCGAGCTGAAGAAAAGGACGATCTGGTGAGACAGTTTGGGATGGCGCAATCTTGGAAATGGAGTGAGAGGACTGGGGGTTCTTATTTTTGGACTTATAAGATGGATGTATGTATTCTCTCTTCACCTCTCGCCATCCCAATTCGAATTTCTTCTTTTGTCTTTGCTGTAGAGTGCATGTATATGAATGTATGGGCTAACGGACTGATGAAAACAGTGGATGCCAGGCGGAGAATGGGGTTTTACATCCCAAACCCAACAAAACAACATCACCTCCCCAAAATTCCTAAAACTACCCCATCAAGAAACAACACAACTCTCCCAATCCGCCCTCAATCAAAAAGATCAACTTCTCAACCAAGCCCTGGCATCCCACACAGACTACTGGGATCGAACCTCACCAGGAACACAATTCCAACATCATCTCTACGGACTCGGGTATGATCTCGGATTTTCTGATGCTCTTGCTTTCTTTGCTATGAGAGGTGAAGGAGGATTTGGGGAGAAGGTAAGAGGGGGAGGCGATAAGATTGGATGTCTTGAGGTTTGGGTTGGGCAACGGTTGCGGGAGTTTATGAGGGGTGAGAGAAGCGATGGAGAGAGGGAGTTGGGTTGGGAATGGGAACAGGGGTTTAGGGCTGGGGTTAAAGGGTTTTATGGTTGTGTTGGTATTTAGATAGTAGTTATTATGGATGAGAGTTTGGGGCGGTGATAGATGGTGATGAAAGGAAGGAAGTATTAAATGATTATAGCAATTCGTAATACACCGCCAAAAGATCGTCTATCCTAGATTCAATTGTTGGATCACCGGATCAAAACCGTACTCTCCAGACACTACGCACTAATCAGGAACTTACAACCTCCATCAAAAGAGTCCTCTCATAAGTTCATCAACAACGTCGATACTCGGGATGAAGAATACTGTAGTTTCAACCTCATCTCCCGAAGCTAACTACCGCGCTACAACCCAGCTTACCCTTTCAATAGCCAATTATAATAACCATCGAAGCGACAAGAGGCCAATTTATCAATTTACAAGTAACCAGCTTCCAATCTTTACTACAGTATCGAACGATCCTACTTAAAGTCATATTGCGATGCCACCAGGTCCCTTCTAAATATTTCTCACTTCAGCTTTTCAAGAACACCACAACAACCAAAAAAATAGCGGTCTAGACCTTCATAATTATTGTACGTATAATACAATACCAGCATGCTGCTCGCATGCTCGCCAACAATTATGAGCTGGTCTAGGCCTTGCAAGACAGCAACAAAACACCACATCACAACACCTTCCTTCCTCCACTTCCTGGAATACGGAGTACCGGAGACAAAACCCTAACGGAGACAAGGTACCCTGTTCAGTAACGGGAAAGCCTTCCATGTTTGATCAACCGTGGCAGCGGCCTTGTCACGGGTCAAGGACAGGGAATATAATAAGCAATGGCGTGAGAACAGGCGTGAGCTTAATTAGACGAAGTCGCAAGAGTCGCAAAGTCGCACAAAAGCCACCTCACCATCTTTCGAGACTTTTGAGATTTTGAGCCTTCGCCCTCTTAGAAAACCTAGGTCACGACTCACACTAGCTTACCACTCTTTTTGAATAATGTTTCCACAAAATTTCCATCCCGGAGTTTGTCTCCGGAGTAGTATTGACAAACAAAGTGCCCAATACCCGTTCAATTGCCTAAATTTCCCACACTTGAAAATCATTGGTTTATAATTCGGTGGAAGAACCCGTTACCTGTCAGCAAAAATACCGGGTGATCGGTAGAGGTGCACGAGATGTGCTCGGCACAAGGGTAGATGCAAAATTGACACGGTGCAGACACTTGAATGGTTTTTAGTGCACCGCCAAACATCAGACGAAACCTGAGCTATGAGCCACGTACGACTACACAGCAGATACTGTATCGCGTTAACCAAGATAAGAAACATTAATTTTTTGGTTTTGAATCAGGATTTGACTGAGTCGTTATCGCATAATAACACAAGAGAATATGGTGCGGTAGGTTGATTTTGGGTGATACCCGGTACTGTCAAAATCGCAGGAAGGCTTTGTCGTCGCTTACGAATCAGCTTCACTTCATCCTCACTAAGCGACTGAAATCACTACATGCACAGCACAACACAGCACAGGCAAAACTTTTCAGATCCCAATTTTGATAGACTTCTCTCATCTTACACAGACCATATACTCGCTAGAAACAAATCTGGACTCGAATAACTCGAATAACTCAAATAACTTGACGTCCTCGCAGCACAGCTCCACCCACAAAGAAATCCTACAAGGACACCTAAACCCGCAATACCAAGCGCCGCGGTAATCGTCAAACTCTCGCTAACCTCCCTCTGGATCCACCGCTGACGGAAAGAAAACTTGCCCAACCGAATGTAGCACATGTAATCATTGTCTTTGTACTGAACCACGCCCGCGCGGCTGAACTTTGCTTCCTTGTCCGTCCTCATTTTGTCTTCCTTCTTTTGTACACTGTTTATTGGCTGGTTGTAAATCAGCGTGATTCTTTTCTAATATATTGATCGGACTTCGGGAATGATTGAAGTGGAGGGAGAAGCTGGGAGAGGGAGATACTTACAGTAGTGTCAAGCTGACATCACCCTGTACTCTAGCCTTCAACTCGAGTTCTACATCCAAGTTCAATCCCAATTGCAATCTGACAGGCTTGATGTGTTCCAATCGTTGAATGACAGGTGCAGCAGTGGCCGCCAATCCAGCGAGAGCACCCTTGTTCTTGCGCGCACGACGGCGGCGGCGTCCAGATGAGGTAGAGCCAGCATTTGAGGAAAGGTCAGAATCGTCGAGCTGACGGCGGAGATCTGTTCAGAAGGAGCAATCAGTATTGGTTGATCTGGAAAAATCTAGAGATGGCAAGTATGAATCTAGAGCAAACTATAGCTCTGCCTTGAGAGTAAAAAACAAACGAACCTGCAAGGACGGATTCTTTAGAGGGCTGGTTTGCGGGGCCAGGAGGGAAAGGAGTGGTCTTCGCACCTGGCATGGCTGAGGTTCCGGTGGTGGCCATTGTGTTGGAGGATGTGTGACGGCGGTGGGTGAGAGTAGTGGTGATTGTATAGGAGTTGTAAGTGTATATCTGCTTGTGCTGAGTACAAGTGTAGACGTAAGGTTTTGGAGGAGGGAGTTTCTGGGCAGTCGGAGTTTGTTTAAGAGGTTCGGGCTTGAGGTGATTGGGGTAATAAGGTGGAGGTTGAAGACGGGGTGGTGTTTCTGTGTAGTAGTCCGCGTAGAGAGGTGGGAGGTAACGAGGTTTGCACTCAAGCTTCTCTGTGAGAACGGGACCGTCGTATGAAGGTAATTGACCGTTCGAGAGAGTAAAAGACTGCCGGTAGCTGTCTCTTGTAGTTCCACTAGGGAAGCTGGGAACACAAGTGCAAAGGGACTGAAAAAACGCAATATTTTACTACAAGAAAAGGCGCCTGGCTTAGAATGGACCTGCCGATTGAAGATGGGAGTTGAGGCTGAGAAGTGAAGTTGGCGATGAAGCTGGAGAAAAGAAGATGAGATGAAGACAAGATCTCGGAATATATAAGAATTGACAGCTCAGTCTGGAGCAGTGGAGGGCGAGGACAAATTATGAAATTTGATATCACGTGAGCATAACCGTTGAAACTATTGATGTGCACAGACTCCCATGTGTCAGTAGTATCGTACGAATCAGAAGAATCGTAAGTTACTCGTACAACTTTGAAACCCTGAAATCCCCGACGAGGCTTAATGCTACGAAGCATCAAACGCCAGTGGCCTTATGCGTGCACTAACTTTTGCCCACATCTGGCCATTCCACGAAAGCTTATCGACCTAGGCCGTGCTCTAATGGAACGCTCTTTGCTGTCGTTGAGAACTCGTCCCAGACAAGCAACGATGTGGCCTCCGATGGGATCATTTCTCGTGCTTTTTCGCCAAATCTGAATCAAAGAGATCCACTCATTCCATGCTTCTGATGCTCTTGGGTGCTCACAGATAGGGATTGCCCCAAAGGAAACTCCGGGCCCACCAGCTTGGATATGTTTTTGGTCTGTGCCAAATGAGCTTCAATATCTGTACCAATTCAGCCTTAACGCCATTTTACAGAAAATGCGCAATCTTATGAAATACAGTCCTTGAGCTTATCCATCCCCGAAACGCCCTGTCTCCCTTCTAGACCCTCCATTGCGCCGAACCACACTAGTAAACCATATGTTGACGGGCGTTACGCCCTCTTCATTGTCACTCACTTACAACGATAATCCATAGACAATCTCTTTGACCCTTTTGACACCCCGATACAGAGATTAACGATGGCTTCAATCACCCGCTTAATAAATCCTTGACGCTCATCCCGCGAATACTTCCCTGTGTATTTCTTCTATCAGCATTAAGCATCAACAATGCGGCAGTTGCCTCTTGGTCCAGATCACGGTCTGTCTGTGGTTGCAAAGCTGGGCTTGTGAAGGCAGAGCCAATTACTGATGCATTACTTCGAGCGTAGTCATAAGATACTGGTCCAAAGTTTGGTGAAGTTGTTGCTGATGTGGAGTATCCGTAGGAGGTAGATGAGTACGAATCATGACGTCGCCTTGGGTCTTGAGGAGGAATTGCTGGAGATATGGTTGGTTGCCTGCTATTGGGAATTGGTGTTGCACATGTGGGCGATATAGGTTCTGAACCTTCCATCTCAACGTCGTCATCGTCTTCTATGGCACTATTGCGGTTGGAAGCATCATAAGCACTTCGACTCGGTGGAGGAAGATGGAACTGTTCCAGAGCTGGTGTCGATGATGCATTACGGGTGTTTTCGGCCTTCAGTTTGGCAATGCAATCCTCCAGATATCGAACATAGTCAATGGATGCCTGAGTGCAGTGTTAGCGATAGCTGCAGAGAATTGGTAACGATGGCCACACACCTGTAGGATAGCTAACTTGTGCATTTCTCCTGTACACGCGGGTATCATGTCCTTCAAGACACCAAACTCCTCATTCATCTTCGATCTCCTCCGACGCTCAATCAAGCTATGCGCCGTCTTCCGTGCAATCTTCCGTCCAGCAACGCTCGTCGAGGATGGTTGCTTCTTCTTTGCTGGTGTGCTCTTTGCTGCCGTCTGTCCACCTTCCTTCACTGCCTCTATTGCCTGCTCTGGCTGCCCACGAGGCTTCATTTGTATGATCTTTCGAGAACGTGTTGGAGGAGGTGGTAGAGAAAAGGCATCTTTCGCAGGTTGTGCAAGCGAGGACCGTCTTCTAATCTTCACACTCTCGCTGGCTGGAATTGCCGGTGCTGGAGAACTGGGGGTCGTGGGATGGTATGAAGATGTTGATGACGACTTGGTAGATGCGCTGGTCGGTCTTGATTCGGCGCCAGTCATAGCTGGAGGTGGGAGCTCAAAAGACATCTGTAGAGTATGTCCATCTTTACCCTTGATTTCGGTGGAAGATGAAGGTGTCGGTGGGGCATCTGGTCGAGGCATTTTTGGAAAGGAATATATATGGCTCAATGAGGCTGGTCTCGTGCGCTATCTCCTCCGGCGTACAGTGACAGCTCTTCGTACGAGTCTAGTACTTCGCAAGGCAGCACAAACAGATGAAAAGTGACTGAGGAAACGTGAACTTGATATAAAGCTTGGAGGCTACACTGAAGGCCAAAAGAGAAAGAGGAAAAGTAGAAGTAGATGCTTTGACAAGATGTCCCACCTACGAAAGCGGAAGGGCAGAGGGTTATCTTGCGACCTACATTGTCGTGAAGCAGACCCTCTCCACGCTCTAGCACTGAACTGAAGGCGATACAGCTAGATTGACGGCTCTATTTGGGGGAATGGGGGACTGCTGGAGTGTCGCGTGCTTCATTTCATTGGATGTCGTTGAGAGAGTTGAGACTGATAGCTGCTCAGCCAATCAGATATGTCTCAATCACACGTGCCCGGCTAAGGAGAAGACCTTAGGGTGGACGTTTAAAGGTAAAGGACCGCGCCTCGAACGGCATGTGCAGCATTGAGTGCTTTTGGCTGGCTCTGTGCTTATCGTCGAAATGATACAGTCGAATATTTCCCCTCCATGAGCGCACATGCTGTAACATAATTGCCATCTGCCGTGGTCTGGTGACATTATTGATTGTGTAAAGATGTCAGAAAGAGCGAGTCCGAAGAACAAATAGTCGCCGCGAAAAGTGCTTTGAATTGAATTGGGTAATCGGGGTAGGAACAACCAATGTTCCAGTTAACCGAGCTAACCGAACCCCTTTTGAAGGCTCCTTTTCTTTTCTCACAACTTAGCTCTACCATACGGGCTGGTTTATAAGAGATCAACTTGAATAGCCAGATATGAGCGACGGAGTTGAACAACTTACTTGATTTAGGCAACTTAGTTGCCCCAATTAAAATGTTCTCTCATAAACCAATTCGTTCGTTAACTACTCTAACAGCCAAGGTCGAAGAATGCGCTCGCTCCGATTACATTAATCCATCTAGTCAATATTATTTACAAGGTACCCTATCCAACACTAATATCATCCAACGATGAACAAGCACCCCAGTATTTATGCCGCTGTCTTGATATTCTCATTCACCGTACCTGGTATAGCATCTAGCCTATTTAGTGACTCCCTCGCAGCACCCTCATACCTCAGTATTGGAATTGTCATTCCATACGACTGCGTCCTTCCTTCTGGATCACGCTGATCCTTCTCCACACGAATAGACACATCGAGACCCCCATCTGCATCTTTACCATGTAACTGCGCATCTGCAGACTTGTGTTTGGTCCCAGCATCAACCTCTCCTTTGTGTAACCAGGAATGGCCATCTTTGGCTTTCGGTACTGACTCGACGGACTGCGATTCTTCGCCAGAACTACTTGGGGGAGCATGGCCGTTAGTACCGTTATGTGCTGACCGCATCATGGAGTTCTCAGTGATCATAGCCCAGTTTCGACTCGGCATTGTGACATTGTTGGAATTCGATGTCTTGCTGGTCTCTCCAGGATCCCTATCGAAGAACTTCATCAGAGTCTCATCAGTATCATGATCCAGATGATGGATTTTGTTCCTTCTTGCAAGTAGATTTGCAACTGCTTGTGGAGGAGGCTTATTCACAATAGCCGACGAGATTATGTTTGCCATGTAGCGGTGATCATTGGCCACAGGAATATTGAGCTTCGGGTTAGAATAGAAACGGCCCACAGCGGCAAGGTGCACATCTCCGCCAAGAATGCTGACTCTGACCGAGAACTCAGCAGCGATCGCTTGTAGCTGATGAACAAGGTAAAGTCGTTCTTTTTTGTGCGTTCTTGCAGTGTAATGGTCATCTAGATCATCTAAAAGATCCACGCTTCCATCGAAATGGTTGAAGAAACCACCGCCTGACAATAATCAATTAGTATTGATCCTCACAGCATTTGCTAAGACACACTCACCAAACCCGAACCTCTTATTCATGAACTTCAAGGGGCCCATTAACGGACTCGAAAATATATTCTCAAGCCATGTTAAGCGCTAGTATATGTCAGCAAAGCGGAAAGGACGGTTCATCAGGATGACCTACAGGATATGCAATCGGAATCCCAAGTAAAACGACCAAATGATGAATAGGGGATGGAGAGCTCGCTGCTTTGCCCAATTCTTCCCGTATCCTACCGAAAATTATATCATAAGTTTCGGGGTAGTTGACTTGTTTCCGGGTACGCTAGAATCGTGAGTTGACTGTCTTTTATGATATGTAGCATGGCATACCTCTGTGCGAGCATCTAGGCCAAAGAAAGCTATGCGGGCACCAAGTCGGGCATAAATACTACGTGAATGCTCTGCGACATATGGCTATTTAGATTTTAGCACTAGCACCATGTCCTTCGAAAAAGAACAGTTCTCACCCCAGGTTTTGGGCCTATTATGTAGCTAGAGTCAATCTTGTCCTCTTGATATACGTATGTGTCTTCAAGTTGTCGCGGGTCGGGAAGTGCCCCTTCCTCGCTCATGGTCTGAGGTGCGTCTGTACTGAATTAGCTGGAGTGAATAACCATGAGATGGTAGGCCATACCTGTAGTGAACGTGGAGACTGGAGGTGCTAGATGATGTTGAAACAGAAGATAATATTTGTGAGCAACTCCACCGATTCCTCGAAATACGGGACATTGCATGAACTCATCAACATATGATCCAAACCCGTCGATAATCTGTACCAAAATTAGCCGAGCATGTCGACGCAAATACGCACAGTGCTCAAGGACTATGACTTACATCGTGGTCATCCCACAAACTAGTGATGTCAACGCTATCTTTCCATCTATAGACAATAGGGGACTTACTTGACTTGGGGTATCTGTCCGTTAGTTGTGGCAAATGGTTCTGTCGAATACCTGTATTTGAGATCCATTAATGCTTGCTCCATGAGGCTGCCCACCTAAAACTTACCATCGAATATAGTTCTTGTAATAATACTCGTCGCAGTCCTTTCTCAGAGTGTCTGGAAACTGGTGATGCCTTCGTTTTACTGGAATCCCAATATCCGACCAAGGTCGTAATGGTCCATTTACTCGAATACCATCATTGTAAATTTGGTCTCCGCCTCCCAACATAACATGGAATGGGGTTATCTTATGCACCCTTTGAACATCGTTCCAGAGGCAAGGTCCATTCCAAGCTGCTTCGTCTGTACCAACACTAAATCCATTGCACGAATGAAACATGATTCGCATAGATTCACTGATAGCAGGAATGAAAAAGGAGTTTCGATCCAACTTCTTTGTACCCTCGGCAAACTTCAATCCAGGAATCGTGTATTCGCATTCGAGTTCGTACTGTTGCATAGGAACCTCCAGATCAAATCGCCAAAATATATTTACAGGGTCACTGTAGAGCTTTGTTCCCTTACTCTTGATCTCATCTCCAGACCAGACACCGGAACCATTTGTATGCGATGCGCCGTTGCTCGTGCTTGGAGCTTGCTTCTCGTCTTCGTTGCTATTCGTGTAATCCACCCCATTTATTACAACATCAGGTCCTCCATTATGCTGCTCCCCATTTGACCCATTCTCAATTGCTTTCGAGACAGATTCTGCAGATAGCAGACGTTCGCGACTCCTCAATTTCAGCTCCGGCACTAGATTCTCAACCGCTTGAGCGCCTCCGACAACAATCAAAATACTACCAAACCAAATCTCATCTTCCATCCTCCGATAATTAAGCAGAGGTCCACACTTGACCTCCATACCCTCCGTAATTCCCTCGTTAACCGCCTCTGCCAGCGGGCGTCCCTCTTGTTGCTTGTCAACAATACCATTTTCATTTGTCCCATGTCCAGTGCCGGCGACTAACGGCATATGTTTGCTCGTAGACGCAGGTGTAGCAGAATCGATCCGAGTCTTATTCAAGAAATCTGCAAGGTCTTTGCTGTCGCCGTGGGCTGCTTCAGTCCTGCGAGGGCTAGCATGACGGCGAAACGAGGACGATTCTTCGTGGCGCCAGCGGTTTTGATTGAGGTGCGTATCTGTATGGTCTGAGCCATGGAGCAACTCATCTCGGAAATGCGCAGCCATTTGTTGCTTCGCTGAATGGTGAATTGAGGAACGAATATAGTATCTGGAAGATTGATATATTTGTTTATCACTAGAGCGTCAATCGTGGGCGGTAAAAGGTAGGATGGTAGTTGCGAAAGCTTTAATAATGCTTGGTTCAGCTGGACAGGTGAGGCGCAAGAACGATGTTTGTCGTTGTACTAGCTAGCTAGGTACGGTACAGGTAGGTAGGTTCGCGCGTTCGCGCGCAAAGCATAGAACAACGAGCGACAACCAGAAGTGAAGACCAGTTGTACAATAATAAAGAGAAAAGGGCCGCGAGATGATGCCCATCAACTGCTTATGGTCGCATCAAAACAAGGACATTGTACGGCCAAGAAAATGCCAAGAGGAACGGACGCTGGCGCTCATGTTCAGTTGCGTGGTTCACGGTGCTTCAATTTCACCACCCAAGTCAGCCCTGTGTTCATTGGTGCGTCTGTGGGCCTAAGAATTGTCTACAGGGATGTCTCGGGGCAAATGATGGAGAGGGTGGACCCTGAAGGCACCTTGCAGATCCCCATTGTTTCAAATCGATAACCCTTGCTTAAAACATGAGATGGAAGATCGGGCCGCAGCTTGGAAAGATATGAAATCCGATGGCTCTCAATGGACTTTTGAAGAATACAGTAGTGTACATCACTCGGCCAAGTCAACTTTCTTTTATGAACATTGCTTAAATGTACTTCGTACGGTAGGGCGCGCTTTATTAGTCGGGCCTAATGACTAGTCATGCAAGACTAAGTGCGTTATCCAGATGAAGTCAGACCGGACTTAATCTGCGTGCGCCGCAAGTTTAAGTGAAATGCCCATGTGAATCACTACGGTTCTACTTCAAACACTCAGATAAACTTTAGTCACGTACTTATGGTAACATTCTACAGAATGTATAATGCTATCTACAGAGGAAGTGCCAAGGCACGGTCAGCGGTGAGCGGTGAGAAATTAGAGGCAACTACTGATGATTTCATTCAATACTCAAGGTCGTTCCTGTTTTAGCTTAACCAACCTGGCATTGCTAACTTTATATAAAAATCCTGTCCTACCGATATACAACCATGCTCTACCATCACTATTCTACAATCTCCCCTCCTTAATTCTATCCATCAACCCTAGCTGCTTTCGCCGTTCCATCTCTCTCCTCTTCTTTTCCGCGGCCTGCTTCTTCAATATTTGAGCCGCAAAGATACCCGAAGCAGCTCCACCAAGATGTGCGGCATGGTCAAAGCCAGAACCTCCAGACTTGCGTAGTTTGTACATAGAATACATTTCCCATATTAATAGAAGTGTAAGCATAGCATATCCAGGAATACCCGACAGCGGATCCTGTGGGAATCCTAGTAACTTGAGCTTCTCGTCGCCGTGCAATGACAAGTAAGCTGCAAGAAGGCCCCAAATGGCCCCCGATGCTCCTAATGACGACGAGACAAAGTGATTGCGTAGGACGAAATATGTGAGCGAGGTGAAGCTGCCTAGCACACCGCAAGACAAGTAGATTGCCATGAAATTGGCCCGACCTACATCATCATGTAGTCGGGTGCCTATAAACCATACTCCGATCATGTTCATAGCAACATGACTAAATGTTTTGTGCGAGAATATGCTACCCAACATACTAAGAGCTCTTGGGTAACCGGGAATGGCAATAAAGTACATCTCGAGCATGCGGAAAGCAGGTGGGAAACGCCACAATGCGAAAACCACCAGATTAGCAGCAATGATCATGTTGATTGTTGCAGCAGCTGGTGGCATCTCCTTGAATATCCTCGCCGAGTGTTTTGGAGGAGTATATACCTGGGCGAAGAGTAAAGATCCTCCAACAACTATAAGAACAACTAGAGCCGAGGGCAATAATCGTTGCATGACGCTCATCTCCGGTGGAGTATCTGGTAGGACCTTCGCTCGTTCAAGATAGTACTTCAACCTTGGATTTTCCCCAGGACGTCGGAGTTCAACACCGGATCTAGGACCTGTAGTTTGTAGAGTACCGGTGACTTGTTGTATCTCTTCCTCCTGTTTCTTCCTCATTGCTTCCCTTGCCTCCCATTCCCTTTCTTTGCGTTCTCTGATCTTGTCAAACGCACCCTGGCCGTAGACACTTTTGCCTTCCTCATTAGTTTTTTGGGAATTGGGCTTGTACAGACCTATCCGCTGCGCATCTGCCAGTACCTGTTCACCCATGGCGGCTAGTTCTTGCTCGGCTCGCATTCCTTCTGAATGATCCTCGTCCACAGGCACAGCTTTCCTTAGCCATACCAATGCATTTTCATAGACATGCTGCTCAAATCCATTAAGATACTGGAACTCGGGGTCACCCAAGGTACCTGCCACTCGTCGACCATGTGCAATCCTTAGTAGCTTGTTGCCGTCTGCAACATCCATCCCCTTTCCAAATATTGCTTGTATTTCATTCTTGGAAAGGGCTCGGTGTCCAAACTCCAAGCCATCCTCATCCTCGTAATTTTCTGGTAGGTCCTCCCATCGCCTGATAATCCCTTTGGACGCAAAGTGTCTAACGTGAATTGTCGGTGCAAAGCTTGAGGGCTGAAACAGCTTTTGTACGGGTCTATTATATTGTTCCCTCCTCCGAAGAGATAATGCTGGCTTGGAGTATAGACGAATGGATTGTCGTGCGAGCCTCGCAGCGAGGCTGCTATCGAATTTGTGGCATGTCTGGAAGATGGCGCGAGGGTTCAGACAACCTCGTGGAGTTGCTGGACAGAGAATGTTCATAGCTGACGATTGCTATAACATGTTATGCCCCGCCAGGATTGAAGCCGGCTCATATGTTTCCAGTGCAATTGTCGACTCTGAGGACGGGGTTGAAAGAAGTGATCATTAATGCGACTCACAAACCCAAGAATCTCAAGGTCCAATGCGGTCGTCGGCCGCTTTGCCGCGTCATTCGAATGTTGCCTTCATCTCGAATATGCAAACAAAAGACATCTTTCGACCTATTCACCCACATCTAACTCCTAAGATTTCTACAAGCTAGCATCTAGATTAAGTTATACAGCTTCAGCTATAGAAACAAAGAGCAAATCATCAAAACGCCAATCGATTCTCCTCCTAATCAATCAACAACTCTTCGCAAACCCCACAGCCAGCATAAAGATGTCGCACGAAACTCTTCCCATCTCACCTGCAGCCTTCGCAGAGGCTCTAAAAGACCTCCCAATAACAACACTTCACCTAAAGGCTGCCGAACTACGTAACTCGATAGCACACCTGGACTACTCGAACGAACAGCTCCTCCCCTTCACTACAGGCTCTGAACCAGATCAAGACTGTGTTGAAGCCATTCAAGAGAACGAGATAGTGATCAAGCGGATGCTAGAGAGAATTGAGCTATTGAAGAAGGAGGTTGAGGAGAATAGAGGGGCAAGTTGGAGGGAGTTTGAAAGTAAGGAGGAGGTTGAGGCAAAGGCGCTGGTTAATGGGGATGCGGGGCCGTCGGTTGTGAATGGAGAGGTTAATGGTATTGCGGAAGGTCATGAAGCTTGGAGGGACGGGACGTTTCAAACTGGAAGGATTGTTAACGGGGAGGTTACTATGAATGAAGCTGGTGATGCGCCAGCAAACGGACGGGGTGGAAGACTTGATGATGAGGTGCTGAGGAGGGCGATGGAAGAAAGGATGAGGGAGGATGCTGAGGATGACGGCGGCATGCATTTATGAGGAATCTGGCACGATGGCTTTTATGGGAAGTATATTTTAACGGCGTTATGATACCAATGGCTCATGGAATAAAAATGCATTTGGGAATATAATATTCGTAAGGTGCCTAAGAGATTTCGAGGGCTTCACTCGTAACATCATCTACTCAACAAGTATGAAGCTGAACAAGCAGCATACCTAATACTGAGTTCATTGAATCCTTATATCGGCGGCCTGGCCTGGACTAAGTGAAGCGGTACCTCACAATTTCATCACGGTATCGACATGGAGTCATTTTAAGGTCAACAAGATTGCCCTCTTTCTGGCATTTATTCGACTGCTTTTTGGTTGAGCCTAAATGAGGAATTGAACATATCCTCTAATTCTCTATGCAAACGAACAGTGCTACCTCGCCATAAACAACCATATGGAACCGCACC
The DNA here is from genome assembly GCA_003008705.1 of Pezicula radicicola. Lineage (NCBI taxonomy): Eukaryota > Fungi > Ascomycota > Leotiomycetes > Helotiales > Dermateaceae > Pezicula > Pezicula radicicola. Next base: position 1,335,120 of record PDUO01000009.1, on the reverse strand, counting down.
TTGAAGTCTTCCAACTTGTGCTCCAAACGCCTAGCCCAATGCATGCAACCATCCAAAAGAAATACGCCAAACGAACGGCCCGATCCAAACGCTATGAAATTTATATATAATGATAGTATGACTCGTAGCCTTCCAAGGCTATTTCAGTGATTTGATGATCTAACGGGTTCTTCGTTCTCCTGTGACACTAGCTTTGGGAACATCTCCAATATTGAGCTTTGCGCAGCTGTGAATTTGGAGTTTTCACTTGGAATTGAGGCAGGCATGGCATTTGCCTGTGGCGATAGTCGTCTTGACGGTGATGGCACGCTGGAGTTCAAGGTGCTATCGAGCTCCCTTAAGGGTAACTGACCCTGTTCCTTGCTCTTGCCTGACGACGAGTTCAACATCATTGAGAGTCGAGGTCGAAATTCTGATTCAAGCGTTTCTGAAGAGGCAACATCATTTACCAGTATTGGTATATGTTCAGCGATGTCCTTTGGTTTCCTAGCCCCGTGGGCTGTAGCTATCGGTGGGGGCCGTCGCTTTCTCTTGATCCCTGAGTCGAAAGAATCAGATGAATCGGATGATGTGCTCATATCTCTATCATGTCGTTGTCCAGTTGGTAGAGCTGGGGGTTTTGATCTTGATTCCGGTCTTGAGGTTGTGTGAGATTCTGGGAAAGGGCTTTCACCACGTTGTAGCTTTGCCTCTACCAGTCTCTCAGTAACCTGTCGACTTAACGGGGTTCCGTCAAGCGCCTTCTTGCTAGCCACACTAACGCTTCTGCTCCTATTCCCGCTCGTCACTCTCTCCTTGCCTTCCATAATTTTAGCGGACGGGGGTGGCTGCAGCATCCATCTCGTCTGGTCTCTATGCGTTGGTTGAGTGCTGACGACGGGTGGGTGTAAGTCGTTAACGGGCGGATTTTTGGCAATGTAATAGCTCTTTGGATTCTCTTCCCGTGTAGCACCACTTTTGCTTAAGCGGCTTTCTATCAGACGGCCTGCTGACGATCCTGCTTTGGCAATTGCATCAATTGCATCCATAAATCTCTGCCCGGGCCCATGAGCATCACCATGTCCCCATAGAGCCTCGTCCTCTCGTTGATAGCGCTTCAGATTCCATCCTTCGCCTGATATCCTCGACCCCTCTGTTACGGCCGTCGGGCTGCTTCCAGGATCTGTACTAACATCAGTGCCTACAGCACCACTGCTAGCATAACTGCTTCCTGGCCCAGCTGTATTGAGTGCTCTTGTGCTTGCGCTCTTACTTCCACCTTTGTCCCCTTTCTTTTTGGGTGGCCCTGGCCCCATTGATATCTCCTCACTCCAATAAGGGTTTGTCGAGAAGGGCGAAGGGTGTCGGTACAGGCCAGGCTGCTGCGTCTCCAGCTCTTGCTTCTCTGCTCGTTCGCGCTTCGCCTGTATCTTGGCTTTGCGCCGGTGACTGATTTTGGCGCATGTTGAACAGGAGAGGACGTAGAAGGCTACGCTTTGAAGGGCAACGTCAAGAGACATCGTATAATGTCCAACGATGAATCTCAGAACGATGAATGACCAAACCAATTCAGGAGTCGGTGATGGTTGTGTGCTTAATGGACATTTGTCGATTTCTGTAAGTGCATGATTCGGTTCGGGAGAACGTCTGCGATTGAGTGTGTTTCGAAAGGCGATTGTGAGATCTGAACAGGTGCCGGTGTTAAGACTTCTTGCGAAGCGTCTTGAGGAACCAGTACACAGCGATATACCATGAAGTGCCCGAATGGAACGGTTTCCACCCTCTAGTTCGTAATGAATTTGCGGGTGATGGTCGTTCTGGGGGTTGTGGAGTCGCTTCTCGAGGTACGGTATTATCTGGACAAGCAGGTACGTAGGTTCATCTATCCCTTTGTCTCTCCTGTAGAATTGATTCCCCAAGTTGTTCGTAGTTTCTGCCGAGATAATCCCCAAGTACTCCGTAACAAAGTTGCGTGTCAATAATGGAGAGAGTAGTGGTGGGAGTCCTTTGTCCTGCCCGAAATGTGGCGTCTTTATTTTACGTGGAGACTGCAGCAGACTAGGGAGACTAGGTAGCTGATCCCAATCCTGATTGAATGATTTGTATCAACTCACGGGGCTCAATTGGCAGCTCAAACTCGGTCGGTATGGGAGTAAAATGCGACGAAGGGACGTGGTAAGATTCAACAGGTGTATGGTTGCTTTATGGCAACGTAAGAAGTAGCAATGTCCTATCGATAAATGCGCACGATGCGCAACATATCCAAATGCCCGAGCTCGCCTTGGTGTGGGAAGCTAGACAGCTGTGATGCGATGTGGGCTGGGCGTGGCGCCTCAAAACTCAATCACTTGTTGTTCCAGAGAACAAAGTGTCGTGCATAGCCAAATATTTTTGGGTTCTGGTCACTGTATTAGGTGATTTGTGCAAGCTCATCAAGTCCCTTGTTTGTTACACCAAGAGCAGCGCATTCTCTTTGGTTTATGGTACTGTAGATTACTGGTTTCATATGATAAATTCCCTGGCGTGAAGATCGGCTCCGCAACTCCCCCTGACCCTGCGCATCGGTCCTCGCTAACGAAAGGCCAATCTGCGGAGGGGTGTTGAATAGTGGGTGGTGTGGATCACTTGGGAAAGTCATTTTCAGATGGGAGACAACTGCGACAATGTCTTGTACAAACCAAACCACCTCGGCCCCGTGGACTTAGACTCACTCAATAAGCTTCTTCTAAACAACTTCAAGCGAAAGGTAAATCAACAATTACTATAACCTCGTTCATTGTGTTTTTAGTTACCGTACGGAGTACTGGTACTGGAGCTAGAAAGGAGAAAGTCGAGTTGGGTGTATTGTTGAGTTCGTGTTATTAATGCGATTCGTGCGTGTAGTATTTCCACTTGGAGGAGTCCTAGTAATGAGATTTTGCTTCGTAAGTTTAGCAAAGGTACCGCCTAGTCTGCCTTGTGCGGGGAGCTTAAAATGGATCCGTGATTCTTGTGAAGCGGTGGTGGTTATTCATCAGTCTGAGCAATGTCCACAAATCATCTTCACACGAGCGTCTAGTCCAACGACTGTTAACCTTGTATGTCACACGGCTAATTGAAGAATTGTCACCACCATGGTCACATAACAAAATGAAGTGCTGTTCATATAATTCCTTTTTTTTTTTGGCTTGCAGACGGTTAATGTTGGCAGAGCTCAGCTGCATGATCGTACATACAATTCCAACGCGGAGCCCAAACAGAAAGAAAGGGGCGCCCACGTTCCTACTCGTAACAACTTTTTGTGACCCAATGTGATCGCCACCAATGATGGAAAGGTTCAAAAACGCCGTGGCCAAGAACAAAGAAAGAGGGATACATGTGTACAGGCTGGCCAATGAAGCCTTTTATCCCTGCTACAGATGCTTCGCGATGCATAAAGTAGCTTGCTATGCAGAAAATCAACGACGTGCAATGTACAATTAAAGGGGATCCAGCCTTGTACGCCAGAATGCAGAAAGGGGAGAAGATGATTCTGAGTAGGCACACCATGTGACAAAATGTCATCCGTACCTGGACCACTCCGTCACCCTACGACACCTCCCACTCCGAGTCCTGAACCACCCTGTCGTATTCCTTGACCTCTCCATTAGGCTCCACATGAACCACGGTCGTATCCCAAGAGTCCCCAGGCTTCGATGGTGCAGTAACAGGTGGGTGGCCAAAATCCTCTTGCTGCAAAGGGGCAGCCTGCTTGGTTCCTGTTTCCTGCTTCTCCTTGACGTCCTGCTCAGCGCCTGGCTTCTTGCCCTTGCGAGACTTCTTCTCCTTAACAGTTTGCCAGTTTGAGTCCTCGTACAACTGTCTGTCGAAAAATTGTTTCTCCTCGGGGTACAGGTCTCCCATCTCCTGGCTCTCAGAATAGACTGGTGCTGGAGCAGGGGTGACTTTGCTGCTAGATGGCTCGTAAGTATCAAGGAGCTCAACCTTGGAGTCAGTGCTCTCCTGTCCATTGGCTGTAGAGGAGGAAGGGGCCCATGCAGATGTTGAAGGTGCCTTGGATGCCATGAAGGTACTGCCGTCCTTTGCAGCTCTACCTTCAGCTTCTCTTGCAGTGCGGCGTTGCTTCTCCATGAGAATCTTACGCTCCTTCTCTTCTTCCTGCAGAGCAAGCTTCCTTGCCTCAGCCTTCTTGCGGTTTTGTCTCTGCTTCTTGGTCTCGACAGGTTCGTAGGTTTGGGGGCGATTGACCTTCTTTGGCTGCGATGGCTTGGTCGATTCGGTGATTCGCATGACAGATGCACCTGGAGAGGCTGGCTGGAGCATGTCGGCAACTGGATCGTCACTCTTTGTTGTTGCACTCATTTCAGGGGAGCTGCTTGGAGTGTGTTCGTCGTCACCACCAGCAGCAGAAGATGGTGCGGTGCCGTTGTCGTTGTCGGAGCTAGTTTCGACGATAGCTGGCTTCTCTTGTGCGCGCTTTTGCTTTTGTGTCTTCTGACGGGCGCCAACCTGTGGCTTGGAGGCCAAGAGTGTGCCTGTCTTTGCGTTGGAAAGTCGGCGTGCGAACTCGATCTCGGCATCCTTGTCGCTGTCTTTAGCGACAGCAGTGCTCGTCTCGACCTCGCGGACAGGTTCAATTCTCTTCTCTGTTCGCTTGACCGCCCCCTTTCCCAGCTCACCACCACTCTGTCCACCGTCCTTTCGAGACTTTCGCGACTTCGGCTCCTTCTGAGCTTCAATGGCTTTTTCTGCTGGTCTCATTGGCGTACCACGACGAGTTGCTCGTTGTTTACGTTGGTGGCTCATCAACCAGATATAGAAACCAATTCCTCCAAGGACGGCCCATCCTGCGACTGCAGTGTAGATTGATCCGGCCATGACGAGTAATTGGTACGAGGTTTGGTTGAGGGGAATGCTTCGAATGTGCCTTTCGTACTTGCACAATAGTACGATTGGAACACGATTGACTGTGCCCTCTAGAGATAGGAACTGATCAAGAGATGGGGGAATGAATGTTGTAAATGATTCAGGAGCTGGTGGAATAGACTTGGTTGAAGGGGGGAATTACCTGGCAAGTGATTCTGGGCGTCAACACGAAGACACGGTCTCATCTTTCGTCCCAAAGCTAACGGAATAATAACCCGATGCCGACATGCACGCTAACGCTAAACCCAGTAGGGAGGTGGGCGGAGTGCCCGCATGGCCCGCAATACGACGACTGAGATACTGCGTGCTTCAGTTCCTTCTATGTAGTTGGCATTCGAGACAAACAACACCACAGACTAACGCAGCACACCTCGAAATACAAACATTGCGGTTCTTGCTTAAAGATACCTTATTTCCCTCGAGATAATCTAACCTCCTTCTTTCTTATCTTATTGCAAAATGGCTCTTAATCGCATTATTATCGATACTGATCCAGGTAATTTCTTCCCCGGTTCACCCCACTATGGTCCGTGACAATTATTATGAACATGTTTAACAATCAATATTATAGGTGTTGACGATACACTTGCTATGCTGTTGGCCCTAGCAGCTAAACCTGAAGAGCTTGAGGTTCTCTTGATTTCTATCACTTATGGAAATGTTGAGGTTCAAAGGTGGGTGAATGCCTCCTGTAAATCCAAATTCTACACACGTTTGCTGATGGCCAAGGAAGTTGTCTAAAGAATGCAGTTGCATTATTTGGTGCATTGGACATGGAGCTGGAATGGCGAAAAGCCCGTGGCCAGTTAGAAGGCTTTGATGTCATGAAGAGCTCGAAACCTATTGTTGCCTATGGAGCCGAGCATCCACTGGAAGAAGATATACTTATGGCTGATTACTTCCGTATGCCAAGCCATTTTGGTGAGTGACACTGCTAACCATTATACAGATGGAGTCGATGGACTTGCTGGTGTTCATGAGAGCGTATGTAATCACAAATCATAATGAATAATCTACTTACAGAAACAGCTTCCTCATCTCTCTCCATCAGACGCCTGGAAGGAGCTCTTCAACATCGAAGGTGGAGCAGGAACATCTGTTGAGAAAGCTGCATCCAACTCGTGGTTCACCCCATCAAAGACTGTAGCCCACAAGGAGATCCTTCGCCTTCTGCGGGAGAATCCCCGTGATACTATCACAATTGTTGCCATTGGTCCTCTTACCAACCTAGCCCTCGCGGCTGCGGAGGATCCCGAAACCTTTCTAAAAGTCAAGGAAGTTGTGGTTATGGGTGGAGCTATCGACGTTGAAGGAAATATCACTCCTGTCGCCGAGTTCAACACGTATGCAGATGCTGTAGCTACAGCTAGAGTCTTTGCTCTGACCTCGCCTAAGCCACGCTTTACAATGCCTCCCCAACACCCAGATCCGGCAAAGGCACTAGCGTTACCGCCCTATCCAGCCAATCTCTCAAGGCTACTCAATCTCACCCTCTTCCCGCTAGATATCACAACTCCCCACGGATTACACAAGTCTGCTTTTAACGCCAAGGTACAGCCTTTGCTCGAAGCTGGAAGCCCTCTTGCACAGTGGACTTCTCATTTTGTGAATGCGACGTACAACAAAATCGAGTCCCACTCGGGTGCGAAGATGTCCGATCCGGGACTGGAGTTGCATGATCCCCTCTGCATTTGGTACGCGTTGACTCGGTCTTCGCCTTCTTGGATGCTGGCTCCCAAGGCACCTGAAGACATTCGGGTTGAGACTGCCGGACAGTGGACTCGTGGTATGCACACTATAGATCGCCGAAACAGAAAGAAGAAGGGTGCTCCAGAAGTTCAAGTGAAGAGCCCTGGAGCCATTGATATTGGAAATCCAATGGAAGAGTTGGTTATTGGTAGCTTTGAGGCCGAGACGGAACTCGAAGACACACCAGGTGACAATGGTGGTTGGCTCCAAGCGGATAGAGGTAATAGAATCAACAGAATTGTTGGAACACCTGGTGAGGACGCTTTTGGGCATTATCTTTTAGAACGCATATTGTATGTGTACCCCCCTGCTCCCCCCTGCTCCACCCTCCCGGACCTGACACCCTCCGAACGCCATTTTGGGGTTCCAACCTGATAACCTTCCAAAAAATGCAAATACTAACATTAGTGAATCTGCAGTGGTTAGTGACCAGTGGTTAATGGTTAATGGTTAGGAGTGACAATACTCCAATATATGACTAACCAAGAATAACTCTGATGGTATTCTTAACACAGATAAACAAATAATTTATCGTTGGTTTCCAATAACCTGTTTCTGTCCTGTGTCTATTACATGTACTCTCTGGAGATTTTTCTGTTCAGATCCAGGTCAAGTATTGCATGGAGTTGCTGTGGAAATAACCTCTTCCTGTCCCACAAGCGACCATTGTCCATCCTAACGCCAGACATGCAGCAGTATGCTCTCTATGTCTCATAATGTCGTCTCCGTCCAGGAAATCCTTAGTCTAAACGCGTTCCTTCCTCATGAAATCATGAATGCTTGACACCTCCGATAACATTTCCTCTAACCTCCAACCAATTAATGCTCTCATCTAACTCCTCATCAACCAGCCCCACTACCGCAACATTATCTCCTCTGATCAGATATAGTCCATGTGCGACCTCACTTGATGGCTCAGGATCATCATGGGGTCGAATTATACGCTCTGTTGTTTGTGACAGCACCTATTTACAAAGAAATCAGTCAAAGACTTCTAAGTAGAAAATGGGAACTTACAAGGTTGGTCATCTGGTCGCAAGAAAGTAGAGTGCCAACAAGTGTTCTCGAATCGCTAGTTAAGACGCACACCTTCTCTATCCGGCTGTCAGAATAATGGTTGTAAGCGGTGCCGACGATAGCAATAATATATAATTCAGAAAGAAGATCGGAGGTGAAGGAAGGGGTAGGCTCACTGCTAACATAGTGCTGGAGAGACATTGTGAAAGAGAGGGGAGCTTTGGATTAGCTCCGTGCCGGCCGGCCTGCGCGGCGTGACTTCAAAGTCTTTAGGACGAACAATTCGATAATATCGGTATTGGGCGCTCGATCTTACAGCTTCGTTTTCTCTTAATAGCTTTGATTTCTGTTGTTGTGAAGCTCAAGGACTGGGGTATTGTAGTAAAATTATTGAGGTCCGGAAGGCAACGACGTAGAAAATCCTCAGCCTCGTTCTCCCGCCGCTTTGAATGAGCCAGTCTAGCGCGGCCCGCTCCTTGAGCTCCAATCCGTCTCTATCAGTCCAAACCTGAATGCGCCGACCAACTCTCACCCTGTTTTACGAAATCAAATACCCTACCTGCAGTAGAATTGGGATTCGGTATCGCATACACCTAAACTGGACACGATGTCGTATTTCTTCTCGACGCCGGTCGATATCGACATTGTATTGGAGGACACAGATGAGCGGAGCATGGTAGATGTGAAGCTGGACAAGAATCGGAGAGAGAAGGCACCGCTATACAAAGATGGAGAGTCTGTGAAGGGAGGGGTCACCATACGTCCTAAGGATGGAAAGCGTTTAGAACATACAGGAATCAAGGTCCAATTCATAGGAACAATAGGTGCGTTGCGCTTCCCCTTCTAGGCTGCTCCCACCAGAAGATTCAGACCTTGTATTTGGGTATTCTTTGAAACAAGCTGATGGATATCACACAGAAATGTTCTTCGATCGCGGTAATCATTATGAGTTTCTTTCACTCGGTCAAGAGTTAGCAGCACCTGGCGACCTTCAGCATCCCCAAACCTTCGACTTCAACTTTAAGAACGTCGAGAAGCAATATGAATCATATAACGGCATCAATGTCAAGCTGCGGTACTTCGTCAAGGTCACAGTTTCACGGAGGATGGCGGATGTCATTCGCGAGAAGGATATCTGGGTCTACTCGTATCGGATACCACCCGAGATGAACAGCTCGATCAAGATGGATGTTGGAATTGAGGACTGCCTGCATATTGAATTCGAATATTCGAAATCAAAGTACCATCTCAAGGACGTTATTGTGGGCCGGATCTATTTCTTGCTTGTCAGACTGAAGATTAAGCATATGGAGTTGTCAATTATCAGGAGGGAGACGACGGGTGCGGCGCCGAATCAGTACAATGAGAGTGAGACTCTTGTGAGATTTGAGGTTAGTCGCAGCTTTTGTAGTTCTAATTGGATGAAACTAACAGACTCTAGATTATGGATGGATCTCCCTCGAGAGGAGAGACAATTCCCATCAGACTGTTCTTAGGTGGATTTGATTTGACACCCACATTCCGTGAGGTCAATAAGAAGTACTCAACGAGATATTACCTGAGTTTGGTGCTGATTGATGAAGGTAAGTCATCACCCTCTTGCCGAGACACAAGAACCAAGCTCAAGCTCAAATGTAGATGCACGACGTTACTTCAAGCAGTCCGAAATTGTGCTTTACCGCCAGGCGCCCGAGATTGCAGCAGGTGCTGGTCAGCAAACACAAATTGCTGGTGCGCCTCCGCCAGAACGAGCGCAGGCGTGATGAAGGATTAGGAGTTGTGGATCGTAAACTGTATCATAGACTCACTCACGGCGCTCTGAAATTAGGCGCTCTCATAGTCAGACGGAATAATAAAACGAGAAAAATGATCGCTGCAATTGATATTGACACATGTAGTAGCACTTTGCGCTCACCTATTAGATATCCAAATCAAGTTACTAACTCAAACGAGTGATTTACTCACGTCATAAATCAAGTTACCCCAAGTATTCAGGTGGATTACTTAAGTCGACCAAGATACTCCAATATCAAACTAAGTGAGCTACCCAAATCAAGTGAGTTCTAGTTTCTAGAGATGAAAACTATAGGTATCTAAATGTCTATATTGTGTATGTTCCGTCAAGTCTTTTTATTAGTCGAGAAAGTACTAAAGTACTTGAAGAACTCACGTAGCATTGTTCAAAGTTCAGTTTTAGCATTGTACACGTATCAGGACCCCGTTCTCCTATGGTATCACTCATATTACACGCATCTACCCATTGTACTACTCCTATTACGCCGCTGAGTTTCTCAAATGCTTCCTATCATAATACATCCATGGCGTCGCCCCCTGCGAACGCAAACTGATTATTTTCAATCGCCGCAATCCTATCCAGTTCCTCTTGGTATGCTTTTCTAATATCGTCTAGCGTAATGACCTTTCTCTTCGCCAATGCCACGCCGTTCTTCGACCCGGATTTCTGAGCGATAGGCTCTGAGAGAATCCATGCCTGTTTGGGATCAACACAGCTAAGTGCATTGATCAGTGAGAGGTATTGTCGCGTGACGGGGGTTTCGAGGTCGTCCTGACCAAGCATCGTATCACCGTCGCCTGACTGCTGCAATATTTGTAGTCTCTCGAGCGCGATTGCTGCAGCACCACGGAAATCACTACGTTTTATCCGCCATGCGTATAAGATCTTGTGGTATGGGACCCCGATATTAACGTCTACGATTCCTTGGCATTTCTGTGCTAATATGTCATCCACATTGTCTTGCATACCGATGAACGGCAAGCCAATGAGTTGGGAAGCGTGTGATGTCTCACACATCTTGGTGACGAGGGTACGTAGCGATGACTGTTTGAGGGCAGTATCAGTGAGTAAGGCTAGGGCTGAGTGTGCAACGTCCCAACGAGCTGTTTGAATGGCGGCATTGAAGAGACGACTATGCATCTCGGTTCGAATAGCAGCAGCTTGTGGCTCGTCATTCCTTATGAACTGAAGTGCTAGTCTGGCAAAGTCAATAACATAGGAATATGTCTTCTCCTTGTCAAATAATGCAACAATGTGTGAGTAATATTCAGGCAATCCGGCGTTCAGAAGGCTCTTCTCCGTCTCATCCAAAAATCCTGCGCTGCGATGATCTGTCCTCTGTTTTGGATTTGGATACGCTATGGATTTTTTTTAGTAAACAGTTTACTCACAAGTTATCGCTGAACTTACCCATTCCAAAAGCCGTTTTTTTAAACAAAGTAGCAGCCGCAAGGGGATCATTGGCAGCGAGGCATACCCTGCCCTGAATATAAGTAGAGAACGAGTCGTTCCCAGCAAATCTTGCAAACTCAAGAGCTAGATCAGCTCGATCGTGCTTCAATAAGAAGCACTGGATGACTGCCGGTGGGGCTTCATACTCGCTACAGGGATCGCAAATTTGAATGACAACTTCGGTCAACGCTGAAGGCAGCGTCTCATTCTTTCTAGTGTCGAGCCCAAACAGATGCCGAAGGACCCCTTCTAGTACTGTGATTGTTTCAGTGCTTAACGAAGATTTCTTCGAAATGCTCAAAGTGCTCTCGGTGATGGAGTTCGAACGTTCCAACTTTGCCAAAGGTAGCGAGATTTCGGTATTTGCGAGCCAACTGATCAACTCTAGCCTTTTGAGTATGATCAGTAATTGACTAAATATAGAGGCTGTGTCGAAACCAATCCCTTCCTCTCCATGGTTGATCTCAGCTTCGATAAGAACTAGCAATACTAGCTGATCGAGGCAAATATTTCGATGTAGCTCTACTGTCTCTTGTACTCCTTTGACAATTAACTTATTGCCAAATTCAGCAAGTGGCAGATTGTGTGGTCTCTTGTCCATGTCTTCCCGTGCTGTCATTAGTTTTAGTAGATCTTCATAGACCTCGGGAGTGACGTTTTTGAAACCACCTCCTAAATTGGCTACCAGCTGGTTGTATTCTTCGTCTCCTATTTGATTGGTAAAGTCGCATTTATCATAGAAAATACGCATTTTCATCGGATCAACGTCTGATGGTTCTTCGAAAAGGTCACCCAGTAACGTCGCGTTGCAGTTATACACCAGTTGGTCTGAGAAAGTGTCACGCAAAGCGGCAGCAGAGACAACCAGAGGAATCAAATGTTCGTATCCCCACACGGTCGAGTCTGGGTTATGCCAAATCCGCTCGATGGGACTGCACACCCGAATCGCTGAAATTCCATCCGCAGAGACGACCCAAGGCAGCTCACCCTGGGGATCAACAACCAAAGATAACGCTTCGCCTCGCTGTTTGTTCAGTTCAACCAACAGACGGTAAAATCGCCGCCATTGTGCATCAGTTGCTGCTCGAAATTGCTCGAAGTCCATTTGTCCATCCGATCGACGACCTAGACTTGCAGTCGATGCTACAGTAGAGCATAATCTCTCAGCCAAACATCCAGTTCGACGAGCCAATGAATCCTTTGAGGCTCCTAGTCCACTTTCGTAGATCGCTAGGCATGTCTCAATTGTGGCTATAGTAAACCTTCCTGGATAGAATATGTAGTCTAGCCATTTGTCGGTTCCATCAGAAGGATCTCCTGGGAAAACTGGTGGCAGGGGCGCCTGAGTTAGTGTCTCCTGAGCCATTGCTTCCCAGCCGTTGTTCCACTTATCCTGCAAATTTTCAACTGAACCACGCCTGTGGAATTCTAACTTCTGAACTCTGTAGGTTGTGTTGTTCTTCCACAATATCCAGAGTACTAAGCCATTCAGATTAATGGAATCTCCCACTACTGCAAAGTCGGCCAGCGTCCACACATCAGATGTTGGTGGTTGTGGTACCAGGGTGCTATGTGGAAACAGATCTTCAAGGTCTAAGGCGCCGTCTCCTGTTGGAAGGACCTCCCAAAACTTGAATTGTCCTGCACCATTGGGCGAATAAGTGCAGCATAAAGCAGATTCATCATCGTCTCCCAAGACCCTCACTAATTGTGAATATGATGGAGGAATGATAGGGTGTGCACCGTCATGTGGGTCTTGCTCCTGGTTGAGGATGTCTCTGCTATATGCGATCTTCCCATTTACAAGATTCCAAATCCGCAGTTTGTGGTCCAGACACACCGTAAACACATACGGTATCTCGGATATAAGTGTTGCAGGAGAGTCAATAGAGGTAGCGGTTGCTTGTTCAAGGTTAAGCTTGCCATGACGAACGGTGTTGTTGCCCTGGAAAGGTATCAAGCTCCTCAAGCCCCAGCCCCCTTCGTTATAAAATCGATCAGTCCAATCAGAACCTGACTGTTATTAGTACATGTACAATCGGCCCAAGGCAAAGGTCACCAACCATCTTGTCCAGACTTTTTGCCTAACTTCAGTAGTCCTCCGTCCGTTAGGGAGATCAAAACTTCATCTGCGTTCAATGCAACCAGTCGATGTGGAAGCTTGAATGAGAAAGCCGAGGGCATATAGGTTTTGCACCAGTCGCTCACATTATCCTCCGTACTTGAATGTCTCCGGAAGAAGTCTGGGCGCAGACTCAGTGTGTAAAGATGACCTGGTTCTGTCAAAACAAATGCGCTGAGAACATCATGCTCGGCGGAATCCGAAAATGCAATACATGAAGGTCTGATCGTCTCTGGGAAGGTCAATCGCAGAGTCAGATGTGCGTCCGTTGCGTTAGGTTGTCGAGAGATATCGACCGCTCGAATGGATAGCACTTTGCCATCTTCCAGAACCCTCCAAAGAAAGCTCCGTGGTGATTTATGGTGTTTTCGGTGGTATATCGAGGCAGCTATAGCCAAATGCTTTTGTTTGAAGGCACCTTCATCTGCAGCGACTCCAATATCGGCAGATTGAGCTCGTCTTTGAGCTGCCTTTGACCATGTAGATGCGCCGTGAGCAGGTAATCGGATCGCAACTGTTGAGCCTTGGGTTGTTGGATCGAGATTTAGTCGTGTTTCCTTGTACGCATTGAACGGCACCGTATCAGCCATCTTATCTCCATCAATCCGCGGTGGTTGTCGTTGTGTAGACCGTTTGTATGGATCGCATTTTTGGTGGAGCTCTCGAATCGCGCTCGCGTCAAAATGCATCATTGGAGGGGTGGCTCTAGCTCTTACAGGCATGTCTATGCTCACACCTGTGGTGCTCTTGGCTCTCTTTCACTTAATTGCACTTGAAGTGGTTTTTGGAATGATCTTGAATGTAAATGCAAAATAATCTCCATTGACGATACAGCAAACAAATATTCATAGCTCACTAAAGACAATTCCGCTCACTCCAGACCATGCAAGTCGTTGTCTCAAAGCATTAAAGTCGTCACCTCCTTGCTGCACTCCTTACAGTAAGTTAAACTTCCCACACACAATCCGCCGGGCTATCAATCATTTAGTCTTTCTCTAAGTCCTTGGGGCTTGGGTCTCCGATTCCGTCTTCGTTGATAGCAAAGAGACAATCGCTTTCGGGTAAACATGGACTGTCATAAATCTTGCAAATTCTTGTCTCTCCTCGACCTTTCTTCAGACTCAATCTGGTCGTACTAGCGTGTGCGATGATATTTCCTCCAATGGGCTTCTTTGGGTCGGGGTTGAACATTGCACTTGGGCCTCCATCAACCTGAGCGACTACCTGGTTTGTGATCACGACCGCAATGCCAAATTCGTCTGCTAGACGTTGAAGCATACGCATGAACTTCGCCAAATGAGTCTGCCTTGAAGAGAGCTCTCCTCGACCTACGAAATCTGTTCGATAGAGAGAGGTTGCACTGTCGACAATCAGCAGGGAGAAACGGGTTTCGCACATCATGGTGGAAGCTTGTTGAAGCAACTGCAGTTGATGGTCCGAGTTGTAGGCACGAGCGTAAGCAACATTATCAAGTACTTCTTCTCCGGATAGACCATACCGGTTGGCAACGGCAAGCAGACGTACGGGTCGAAATGTCCCTTCAGTATCAATGTAAAGGCATTTTCCTTCGCCACCTCCCATGTCGAAAGGCAACTGGCACGTAACCGCTAATGTGTGGCATATTTGACTCTTTCCTGTTCGGAACTCTCCAAAAATCTCTGTAACTGAACCAGTTTCAATGCCGCCTGCTAATAACGTATCGAGTTGCTTTGAGCCTGTCGTGATCGATATCAATTCGCTTCTTCGTTGATGCATCTCTGTGGCAGTGGTAAACCCCATAGGAACGAGCTTGGAAGCTCCAATGTGTTAGCCGTATTACATTATTCTGGAGACAATGGACTAACCTTCTGTTAATATCTTGGTTGCCTTTTGCTCCGATATCCCCTTGATCTGTTCGAGGATTCTCCGAGGAGTATACGCCACAGACTCGACTGTATTGTAGCCTCCATCGACAACCAGCTGGATATCCCTCTTAGTAAGGCCTGCTACGCCCTGTAATTTACTGTCAGATAGAGAACTCTGGTTGTGTCAAGAAACACCATACCTCTAACGCGGAGAGTGGCGTTGGCGCGCCTGGCCCACCAACCCCATCTTCAATCCCAGACTGAGAGGCCTCGATCTCCTCTGTGGTCATTGCGACGATTGCTTGTATTGTTCTCTTATTCCTCTTATTCCTAGCACAATATTTAAGAGTCAGCAAGGCAGGGCGAAAGGGTACGTAGTCACAGGTCGTGGAGTTGTTGTTCTTTGAAACTCGATTTGACGCGAATATTAGGCAAGCGCGTCTCCAGGACGCCAGTGCACGTGATACAAACCGGATTAGGATAACTTCAAGTTGAGCCCTTAGGGAGTCAGAATAGGGACGATACTCATGAATGTATCATCTTTGCTGAAGAGGGTTGATCAGAGGTAGTATGATATGTAGGATTTAGAAAATCCATTGCACTACAATGACAAACAACAATGACATGTCAAGACCACATTAGAGGTTAGTACCTAAAGTTTTTATTACCAAGGTATTCTCTACAGTCAAGTATTTTGCTTTTGCCAGTCAAAAGGTCCGCTAGCCAGCCCATTTTAATTTGCTACCATGCTGAAGTACCATGCGAAATAGCTCATGATTGCTGCACTTCTTTCCCAGACCTCCAGTTGAAATATAATCCCAAGAACTCCTCTGTATGCTCCTGATCCAGACTTTTTCATATACTCGTAACACATTATACTTCCATGTTCTGCCAGTGCACCTCAAGAGCGCTCACTGCTTAGCGACGGTCGACCCATGGATAAAGAATTCCGAATTTTCTGTAGCTTGGACTTTCTCTTTTCTCCACCACGGTCCTCTTGATGCCACTCTTGGTTCCCATTGAATTCGGACCGAGCACCAAAAGTCCCAGCCGGAAGAACCTCAAACCCTGAATTCACTCGTCGTGATGCTCGGTTGATATGGAGTTCGCCTGGCACAAAAGACTCCCGCCTCTTCAGTGGTTCTTGCATCTGGGATAGCAGAGGGGCCTCCGTAGAAGGGCGTCGGTTTCCACTCATGTCTCTCTCGGACTCCTTTAAGAATGGATTCCCCTGGGTAGCATTCTGGTCCAACTTTGCCAGTGTGCTAAACTTCACGAACTCTGGGTCTTCAAGTGGCACTGAGGTGTAATCTCCCTTCGAATATTGAGCCCTCTGAGTTGTTTGATGAGGAGTGGACGTGACAACTTTCGGCAAGTTATGCAAGCTCGAAACGATGAAAGGGTTATGATCAGGCTGACGTTCTGGGGCTTCGTGAAAACTCTCCTCAGATGAGTACGAGGATGTTGCATCCTTCACTTTCTGTCGCGACAGTCTTTGTCCGCCAACTCTTTGTAAACTTGGTTCTGCAGCACCCTCCAACTGAGCGAGAGTATCCTCATCGAAGTGGGTGCCACCATAGTTACCAAAACGCAAGTGCGAAGATCGCCTGGGTTTATATGAAGCGTGGTGACCAGGGCTTGTCAGCGAACTTGTAGGTGGTTGTCCTGGAGTCAGGCGGTCCCCAACAGGTGAATCTAATGCAGAGCCCACGGAATCGCGCTGTTTCGCAGTAGATGAACCACCGGTCGAAGTCGGGCTATTCAGCTGCTGGGAAGTCTCACCAAAAGAAAGGCGAAGGGATGGTTTTGAAGACCCCGAGGAACTGGCTACCTGCTTGATGCTGCCTGGGATTGGAGTGTTGCTGCCCGAAATCCATATTCCATCAACTTGAATGCCACTCTGCATAGCCCGTACTCCAAAAGGGATGTCGAGGCTTTTGTTAGGTTCAATAAACTGCCCACTTCGCCTCAGCTCTTGTATCTTTGCTCTCCTCTCCTCATCAACCAGCCTATGCTTGTTCACGTATCGGTTTCTCCATACGACCTTGATGAAACCCAGGCAAAAAATGGCAACTATAGTTACTGCTAGCACCTATCAATGATTAGATTGCGGCCAGAGTTCGAGATCCAGTGTTCGTCGACTCACAAAGGTCATCTTCTCCCACAGAGCCCAGGAGTTGAAGAATGAGGTAGCCATATTCGATGGCCTCTTGAGGAGACGTCCGTATCCGCGGTCCTTTGTCTGAAATCACTATGGAGTTCGTCCAGTAGACAATCTATGCTGGAGGTGCCTTAACGATGTCGCCATCCAAGCTCGTACGTGTTTGACAAAGCTGCTGTACCGTACTGTACGTGGCAGATTGTTGACGCAAGTTTGCTGAAACGGGAAGAAGCTCGACGGCCAGAAATGGCAAGAACACTCAAGACAGGTGGACTTTCCTACAGCAAAAGACGTGCGTTCAAATCTGACTAACATAGAACAGGCTGATGCTGTTACTCCAATTGTTCCCGTTTCCGTGTGGAGTGATGATGAAAAAAGATGATTGTACCCGAAGGAAGACGTTCGATGCGTTGCCAATAATAGGTATATATCCAACCCAATAGACTACCACAGGATACCTGCAGATGCCCGGTGTAACGAGGTACAACACACGCAAAGATAGTTGGTATTTTGACGAAGTGATAGCATCTGAACCTTTATTTGACCAAAATACAGTGAAAAAATGCTATTGAAGGCAGAGTTTTGTTCCTGCTTCATGAGGGGCAGGCATAAGTTATAGGTAAGGTAGCTTGGCTTAAGATACACTCCTTACGGCCTGCCAACTTAAAAAAAAAATGCATTACCAGTTTGGAGCTTTGGGTGAATAGCAAAACAGAAAGAGAAGTCCCATGTCCTTGCCTCAACCTAGACCTGATCAATATGATTAGCGATCGATAGATGCAGGTTTGCGGGGAGACCCATGGCATTCTGCAGCCATGCGATTGTGGGGAGGCCTTTCCGTGTTCTTGGATGGAATTTTCTTTATGTAAGGATGAATGATCTCGATGGTTGTTGGACGTTGGTATTGTCTGTGAAACTATTTTCGTCATCTCCCCTAACTATCGCTGTGATCTTTTCAAAGTTCGGCTTATTCTCCAAGGCCCATTACTACCGGTAGTGGTTAAATTCTGGGCAGTCTGACAGGATGTGCTTTATGGAAGTAAGGCTTTGCTTCAACAAGCTGTTTCGAACGAACGATTTGCATGTCAGGAAGCGGTCAGGCTGAAATCCATGTCATCTTTCTCCGACCAGAGTTCGGAGAAAAAGCAATTGGACTCCTGAGTCGATGCATTGATCTATCATCTCTACTTCGTATCCCAAAAAAAAAAATTAAGAGATTTGATGCCCACTGCTACTCCTGCTCTAAATGGCATACAGTATCTGGTAAGGTACTTCGTAGTAATGAGGGGGAAAAAAGGGTGAAGCTTTGAAGAGGCACCAAGCGTGTGCATTCGGAGACCAAACTCAGAACTTTCACAGGATCCTGATACACGTACAACCTGGAATGCCAATGGCCGTGAATTTTGCCAGTCTTTTAATACAGTAAAACTACCCGCATGATTTTAATAAAAGAGGTGTATTAAGACCCGTTCAAATCCCTTATTTAACGCTGGTCGCTTTAACTCAAAGATCGAACGCCGAGCCTCGAGGAATCAAGGACTTCTTCACTTCTTCACTGCTCCTCATTTTGACGGTGTTTGTTGCGTTCACGTTCACGAATAATAATGTCGACTTTATTCAAGATAAGGGCGATTTTGCATCCGAATGGGCCGAGACAAGAGTGTCGGCTCAAGCCCCGGCAAAATATGGGGTCTTGACGTGTGGAAGTGTGCACTTTTCGTGCTGATCGCAAGACCACCTCACTTGCCAAGTTCCTGGTCGTGAGATACTTCCACTGACGTTCTTTCTCTGTTAAACAACCTTCATATTGGTCGCAATAATTATACACGTAAAATGCCTATCCGCAATCCTTTCGCAAAGAAGCCGGGAGGCTCCAATCTAGAAACGGACGAGAATTTACAACCCACAACGTCCAATGGGAATTTTGAGAAGGTCGAGACTGTTGGTTCAAAGGCTTCGTCTATGAGGTTCGTTCCTGGTGAACAATTCCTCACTGTACTCAGTTGAAAGTTACGAGGCATGTCTTTGGCCTCAAAACGTGTCTTACAACTTTTCCAAGACTTTGTCAACTCGTAGAAAGGCAATACTAACATAGAGATTCTTATAGCATTCGAAGCCGAGAGAGTCAAGATACTGATTATAAGCTCTCTGTAATTAGTGACTCGGGCGTTTATCTTCCCCCGTCACCCCCGGAAAAGAAATCATTCTGGCCAAGGCGATCGCAACCTTCGACCGGCTCTTCAAACAACACCAATAGCCTCGCTGAGATTGAACCATTCTCTATATCAAGAGAGTCTTTTGACTCCTACAGAAGATCCTTTGTGAGTATTGGTCCAACGACTACGGGAAACTAAATGGCCTGACTTACTCAGGACATATCCGCGAGATCGCCCGTAATTCCCAGTGATGTGACTGGGCGACAAAGTCTCGATTCAGCTAGAATACCTAGACTTCCGCGATCAGCAATGAACGAGCGTCGTTTTGAGAGACAACCGCCAACAGCCGAGGAAGGATTCGAAGACGTGGGACTCAACGAAGAGAAACCTAATCAGCCCAAGAAAAGAGGGTTCTTTTCAAAGTTTGGAGATACTTCAGACGCACGTCCAGCATCACCTACAGGGTCTAGATTCCACATTGGAGGGAGAAAAAGAGGGCAGAGTGGTGTGGGAGAGGAGCTAGGAAGTATACCCGTTGGTGGTAGGAAGAGGGGACAAAGCGGTGTAGGAGAGGCTGAGCTTGGTAGTGTTGCGCCTGCTAACAAGACCACCACGGAGGTAATTCAGGTGAAGGATTGAGAAAGTAAATACTGGGCATATTCTACGGTATGTAGGGGTTTGGAGTTGGATGTGTGGCATTTTCTTGGTACGGGTAACTGGCACACTCGCTATAAGGAAACAGAGGCACTGTGCTGTACTGGTAATGGTTCTGGCTATATGCTCTACATCAGGACTATGAGCAATGATACTGTAATATTAATGAATCTAAAAGTGGTGTTTTTGAAATGTACTAATAATAGTCCTACAACACACTCCCTTACACGACCCAATAATAGCTAGAATGCCTCACGACCTCCAAAGCACCCAGACATCCTGATACCTACTTCTAGAATGGCACTAAAGCCCAATTCAAGAGTACTGATACACCGTTAAAGTACTAAGGTAGTCTTTGAAATAAGCATTCGTTCTAACGCGTAGTAAATAGAGGGGTTCCATTTGAGGGGCAGCACAATCGATAGCAATCTTCGCTTCCTTATCAAAGCCTTGGCATTAGAGATTGTGCGGAAATTTCAACTCTCCACGCAAGTACTAATACCTCAAGTCCACGAATCTGCGAACAAACAAGACTTTACAATGGCGAAGACAAAACCAAACAACAAAAAGGCAAAGAAGAGCGAGCGGTCGGTTCTGAACCGTGTTGCTCCAAGTCCGTCCAAGAACTCATCACCACCTGTTTCTCCAGCACTCCTCCTCGAACAAGCAACTACTACACTACAACAAGGCGATATTTCTGGCTCAGTGAAATTCGCAAAGCGTGCATTGGGTTTGGTCGACGCCAATTCTGAAGAAGCTCTACCTGTGCTCAATCTTCTCGGAGAAATTCACGTTGAACTAGGAGAGATCGATACTGCAAGGCAGTACTTTCTGCAGGCTGTAGCGATTGACGAAGATGGAACTGCTGGAGAAGATGTCGGTGGAGGAGCAGAAAAATTTCTGTGGTTAGCGCAGCTAAGTGAAGAGGGTGGAGAGGATAGTGTATCGTGGTATGAAAAGGGCGCCACGAGTCTGAGGATACAGATTCAAGCGCTGCTGGATAGGAAAAAGATGGACAAATTCACGGAGGCTCTGCTTGAGGAAAAGAGAAGGAAACTAGCTGTCGCTCTCTGCGGTGTTGTTGAGGTCTACATGACGGATCTATCTTGGGAAGAGGATGCAGAGCAGAAGTGCGAGGCCCTAGTCACAGAAGCTACAATGGTTGCGCCAGGGTTTGCAGAACCGTGGCAGACACTTGCAAATGTTCGGATATCACAGACGAGGCTTGAAGATTCCAGGGCGGCTTTGAAAAGAAGTCTAGACCTATGGAAAGATTTACCCCCCGAAAGTGACGTTGTCCCAGATTTTCCAACAAGGGTCAGTCTTGCTAGACTACTTATGGAGGCCGATATGGACGTGGAAGCTATTGAAGTTCTTGAACGCCTGGTTGGTGAGGATGATAGCAGTGTGGAGGTTTGGTATCTTGGTGGCTGGGGCCTGTACATCATGGGTGAGAAACAGAAGAACGGAGAACAAGATTCTAATGGGGATGGAGAGAGCTGGAGAGTCTCGTGGATTTCAAGTCGTCAATGGCTTACTCATAGTCTTCGTTTATTTGAAGCACAGGACTATGAGGATGAAAGACTTGGTTCACACGCCAAGGAGCTCATCACTATTTTAAACAAGGAGCTCGGAGGAGAAAGGGAGGGCGAAGAAGAGGAAGGTGATGGTTGGGAAGACGATGATGCAAGCGATGACGACGAAGAGATGGCCGAAGCTTGATCTCATAACAGGAGCTATAAGCACTCATTTAGTAAATACAGAAGACATCGTAATTCTGTAAACTCAGGTTTAAGTCCGTTGTGGGAAATATGGGGAAATATAGCCATGTTTGTATGACCCAGCGTGTGAGTTTATAACTCTGCAAATCTATGAACAAGATAGAAAAGATTTGGTCTTCCTACTCCAGAACGCCTACAATGCAACTCCATATCCCTTCTGACATTTCATCCCAAATCATGCCTCAACCTTTAACTTTTCCATACTCTGGACTGGCAAAGAATCATCATCTTCATCCTCATCAATCTTACCCACCATGCCCCTCTCCCAAAGCTGCTTCCCAGTCAGAGGGATAACGGTATCCTTGCCTCTGTTCTTCTTTTTCTCTGCAGCCTCTTCAGCTTCCTCCTCCTTAGCCCTCAACTCCTCCATTTCCTTTCGGAAGTCAAGCCTCCATTTAGAAAAAGTTTCTGGGTTGACAGGTGTCCCATGGAACTTCTTATTCTCTTCTTGCTCTTGGGCTAACAGTTTTTGCTCCTCTTCATGGCGTGCAGCTTCCTGACGTTGGGCAACAAGTTGCTCTGCATTATCCTTCAACGTCGAAACCAACGTAAAAACCATAGCCATCCCAAGATTCTCCTCTATAGTCTCAGCGAGTCCATCTAATAGTGTCTGCTTGTCCGAGGCGAGGCTAAAGAATGGGTGATTTGGCGCATTTGGAGGTGAGAGGAGGTCGAGGATAGGTGGTTCTTCCGGGTAGGCTTCTGGGTATTTGACCTGTAGAAGTACCGTTGGGGGTTCCGAATCATCGCCATCGTCATTTGTGACGTCTAGGAGAATAGAGACTCTGTATTCTGTCTCTGATATGTCTGTGGAGGGGGTTAGTTACCAAGGTACTCATGAGCAGGCTTATTTATGAATAATATGATTGTACGTAGATTTACTCACCGTGGATTTCTTCAGGGAAAATACTGTCGAGAACTTCTCGCTCTTCAATTTGATCTTCTCTTCCCATTTTGAAAGGATACCAAGCATCCTTTTCCGACAAGATTCGCGCGCTCGAGTAACAATTTCATCGCTGGATTCGCGGGGTGAGTGGAGTGGACGCTAGTCTCGATAAAGCAATCCTGCAACTTTCTAAATAGCTCCAGCGAATCAGGGGAGGTCGCATCAAAAAGTTCGACTTCAAAGCAACACCTGCCAGCCTCGCCATCAAGGAGCTTTTGTGCAACTCCTGGCAGTCTCCGCAACATTGCGACCTTCTCTATCGAGCATCCTCTGCGTGTGTAGATTTATCTAGAGGTCTGACATCTCGACGCGTTCAATACTCTCAGCTATCACTACTCTCTACCACATTCAAATCATCCTTCATCATGGAGTCAGCTCGCGGCCCTCCCAGGGTCAAGAATAAGGCGCCCAGCGCGATTCAAATATCCGCTGAGCAGCTTCTTCGAGAAGCTGTAGATCGCCAGGAACCAGGTCTGCAAGCACCTACTCAGCGGTTTGCTGATCTCGAAGAGCTCCATGAGTTCCAAGGCAGGAAGCGGAGTGAGTTCGAGTCTTACTGTCAGCGGAACAGGATTAATATGAACAATTGGATGAGATATGCACAATGGGAACTTGAACAGAAGGAATTCAAACGCGCTCGATCGATCTTTGAGCGTGCTTTAGATGTGGATGCTACGTCCGTGACATTATGGATCCGGTATATCGAGGCAGAGATGAAGACGAGGAATATAAATCACGCTCGGAATTTGTTGGACCGCGCAGTCACGATTCTACCTAGAGTCGACAAGCTATGGTACAAATATGTGTATATGGAGCAGATGCTTGGCAACATCCCAGGTACACGCCAGGTCTTTGAGCGTTGGCTGTCTTGGGAGCCTGACGAGGCAGCATGGAGCAGTTATATCAAGATGGAGAAGAAGTATGGCGAGTTTCAGAGAGCTCGGGAGATTTTCCAGAGGTTTACCATGGTGCATCCAGAACCGAGAAATTGGATCAAATGGGCTAGGTTTGAGGAGGAGTATGGTACCAGTGATCTAGTAAGGGAAGTTTTCGGAACTGCTGTCGAAGCCTTGGGTGATGATTTTATGGACGAGCGCCTCTTTATTGAGTATGCAAGATACGAAGCCAAGCTGAAGGAGTACGAGCGAGCCAGAGCCATCTATAAGTATGCCCTGGATCGGCTAGCCAGATCAAAATCGGTTTCTCTGCACAAAGCCTACACAACTTTCGAGAAGCAGTTTGGCGATCGAGAAGGTGTAGAGGATGTCATTCTATCGAAACGGCGAGTCCAATACGAGGAACAGATCAAGGAGAATCCAAAGAATTACGATGTGTGGTTTGATTATGCACGCCTGGAAGAAACTTCTGGCGATGTTGATCGTGTGAGAGACGTCTACGAGAGGGCAATTGCCCAAATACCTCCAACCCAGGAGAAACGACACTGGAGACGGTATATTTACCTATGGATTTTCTACGCACTTTGGGAGGAGATGGATTCAAAAGACATTGATCGTGCTAGGCAGATTTACCAGGAGTGTCTGAAATTGGTACCCCACAAAAAGTTTACATTTGCCAAAATATGGCTCATGAAGGCCCAATTCGAAATCCGCCAGCAACAACTTCCTGCCGCCAGAAAGACACTTGGCCAGGCTATTGGCATGTGTCCTAAAGACAAGCTTTTCAAGGGCTATATTGCACTAGAGAAGAAACTATTCGAGTTCGTACGATGTCGAACGTTGTATGAGAAGCACCTCGAATGGAATCCGGCAAACTGTCAAGCGTGGATTGAATTTGCTGAGTTAGAGAGAGCTCTTGACGATATTGAGCGTGCTCGGGCTATCTTTGAACTCGCTACTGATCAGCAACTGGATATGCCAGAATTGCTGTGGAAAGCGTACATCGATTTCGAGGAAGAAGAAGGGGAATACGAACGGACCAGACAGCTATATGAGCGATTGCTAGACAAGACTGATCATGTCAAGGTCTGGATCAGTTATGCCCATTTCGAGATTAATGTTCCAGATGATGATGAAGAGGAAGATGAGGAGGAAGAGAAACCTGTTAGTGAGCTGGCAAAGACTCGAGCAAGAAAGATATTTGAGCGAGCTCTCAAGAGCATGAAAGACAAAGAGCTCAAAGAAGAGGTATGTGGACTTCATCCCTCGTTCGTCAAAATCCATGATGCTAATTATTTTACAGAGAGTCACATTACTCAACGCATGGTTATCGTTCGAGAGGACGCACGGCTCTGAGGAGGATATCGAGAAGGTGCAGAAACAAATGCCTCGCAAGACGAAGAGAAGACGCAAGATGGACGACGATACTTACGAGGAGTATATCGATTATGTCTTCCCAGCCGACGACCAGGCTACGGCGAAGTTATCAAACTTCCTGGCTATGGCTCAATCATGGAAGCAGTCTGGTGGAACGATTACAGGAGACGGTGCGAGTGGAGCTTAAGGGCTTCTAGCAAGTGAAAAAAGTTGATACCCTCAATTTGTGTTGTAAATTTAACGTCACAATGTAAAATACCCTTGTATCAAGGGACCTTTGTCACATTTTCAAGCCTGCAGGACTATCCAAATTGGATTTTGCCAGGGCTAAACAGTGATAAGACAGTAGATCATTTCATTCAGACATAACGACATAACGGCATTACGCATTAACCATAAGAATATTTCTCCCAAGTCAAGCAAACCAAACAAATCACTTCTACAAGGCAAGCATCAACCCAACAATCCCAAGAACGCCAGCGGCAGCCCGACACAGCAGTGGGAATCGCAGCACCACCACTAGAAGAAGAAGTCGACCCCGTAGCCGCGCTCGCAAGACTACTTCCAACACTCTTCGCTCCACTCGCTACACTAGTTGCTCCACTAACCGCCACGGTAAGAACTGATGTGATGCCTGAGACGACTTTCGTTGTTAGAGATGATGCGGTGCTGCCTGCGCCTGAGAGAGGGTGATCTGTTGTTGTTGCGGTTCTGTGGAGATGTTTTGTTTAGTTTGAAGCTGTTGTTAGGGTGTTGAGAGTTGATTGATTGGTTGATGGAGAGGAAGATCTTACGTTGTGATTGTACCGCTATCACTACTAGAGCCTGTTGAACTGACTGACTCCAAACTAGAAGAAGTTACACTCGTTGTAATTGTGCTACCAGCTGAATCTGTAGTTGTGACTGCAATAACAACTGGTGTACTACTTCCTTCCGAAGAAGAAGCTGAAGCAGCCACCAAAGTAGTCCGTAAAGCATTTATACCTCCTTCCAAAGCAGCAATTTGAGTATTCCAACCTGTTGGAACTGCTGATGCGAACCAATTTGGTATACTAGGTTCTAGCAATGCGGAATAGAGGAGGGATTTTGCATCCCCGGATACGGAGGCTGCGTCTGCGGCTGAACTGATTGCTGATTCGAAGGAGGCGAGGATTGATGTGGGGATGTATTTAGAGATTAGCTCAGAGGCTGCGGATGAGAATTGGGGGAGGTGTCTATTGTTGTTGTTTGGGTGAGGGCTGGTAAAAGGAGGAGGGATAGGGCTAGGATGGTACTGGTGCTGGATAACATCTTGAGGTAGGATTCAGGTATTTGGAGCTGTTGCTTGCCAAGGAGGAATACAAGGGAGGATTATGATATTAGGTATTATGACTTATAGAGATGAACGCAGTAAGAGCAATGGTAGTGAAACCCCACCACGATTTAAAGGTCTTCTAAAGCTCCCCCTAAACATCTTCCAAGGTTCTACCTCACTTCAGGTCTGGAGCCTTTTGAACTTCTCCTGCCGTCATATTCATCTGCAGATTGCGAGATCAAGGCCGGGGTGATTTCAAGGTACACATTTGTACAAAAACCCCTATAAAAAAGAAACAACGACAGGAAGCCAATAACAACCACTAGAATGAAATCTCTTTAACTGTTCGAGGAAAGATACGCAAAGAAACCATGGAATAATGCTTGTAGATGCCTCGTTACTTGTGGGAGTTGTTTGCACGCAATATTTCGTACTTCTGGTGGAATGGTTCGAAAAGACTGGGAAACTGGGAAAGTGTTGCTATCATAGCGATGAGGTCTAGACGTTGTGGTTGGCAATGAAGCGAGAACGCGGGACGACCCAGACAAGTCTTACGAAGACATCTCATATTCTCTCTCAAGTCGTCGTGAAATGCTAGATCTCATTTCTCAAACTTGGGTCCTATCCATTCAATCTTTCCAGTGAGTTCTTAGCCCTTTTGAGGATATGCGTCGAGCAGCCGAGAGCCTGACCTTTATCCAGCCTTCGACATTGTTTTCCGTACCTCCTAGCTTTTACAAAAGATTCATTGCAAGATCGCTGTCATCACTTGAAGGTCATGTAGATACCTTCTGGAAGTTTTGAATAATTTCCAAGTGGGGTATGGACAAGGCTACAGGAGATAGTTGCCTCTCCAAATCGCGATTGTAAAGTCAGAAGACAGATTGAATGAGTTTCTGTATTCAGAGAGATCAACAGAGGCAGGATGATAACGATAAGGAGTGCTTTCTTGTTTAATGCGTGCGTGAAAACGTGGTGTTGATCAGTCGTATTTGTTGTACAGACTCAAGTCTTTTTCCTCAACCATTTTGACCACTGTGTGTTATGCTGACACCTCATTCAGGACAGTGAAGTCTGCGTCGGGCGAGTATCGAGGCTGTGTCAAGGCAAGGCAGCGGTGGAGACGAGCAGCTACCAATTGTTGTTTGTCGGAATTGGCCAAGCCATCTCGGTCTGCATGAAAGCTGTTTGCTAGTTAGGCAGCATAGTTGGTGGCAAGTTTTTAGTGAAGGGGGGCTTTTACTCGAATTTCCGAAGCATCATTAGGAAAATGTTGAATATTCATTCGAGTACAGAGTACGAAGTACTCCCATACGAAAGTACCTAGTATTGCTTTCTGGTCATGTGACATTTGGTAGATTCTAATAATAATCGTGCTCGAAGAATATCAGCCCACCTTTCTAAACGACGTCATCAATAATTGCCCCTCATTACTTGCAAGAAAGACGGTTATGATCAGGATTCAATATCCGGATTCAGGATTTCGCACAACTTCTACCAATTTCCTGTAAAACGTGTGATCTTTGAGCAGACAAACAGCCATGTGCCGGTGTCTTGAACGGATTGGTTAGTGTATGCAAGTGAGAAAGGTAAGGTACAGTTTGACCAGCCGACCACCTCGAGGCGCAGCAGAAGAAGTTCTACAAGTGCACACGTTTCGGCGCTGTCCGTTATCGATCGATCTCATCTTTGCGGCAACGACGCAAGGCTCACCTAGTCGGAAGAACAGGTACAGCTGTTTGTCAGAGGTGAAATTAATGGGCATCAGAGGATGGCAAAATAACAGAGCCCAAATATACCCCGCCAGGTTGATGACGTGCCAGCCCAACAACAGCAGAAGTCCCCTACATCTGCTCTCAGAAAAGACCCTGAAAATCTTGCAATACCGTCTGGAAGGCAGGTTATAAGTTTTACACATTTTGGGGGCTATGAGGAACTCTGCCTTGCGTGAAGTGCGTGAACTGCTGAAGACTAGCATCATTGTGCATGCTTTGATTCTTTGCCATTCGGTGTGCCCTCGCCCGAAAGATCTCCTCCAAGCAGAGCTCGAGGAATCGAGGCTTTTGTGGATTGTGCGCATGAACTCATCCTTGTACGCTGGGCTCGCTGCTGTTTTGTTTGGCAGCTGGGCAGCGAGTGCCAGCCACCTTCAAGGTCCATCCTAACAGGCTCACTACACCGACTTCCCCACTCAGCCCAAAACCTCATTCACTATCGATTGTCCCTCTTAGAAATTCCGTCATCCGGACATCAACAAATTTACGAACTGTAACTACAAACCTCACAAGCTCAAATTCAGAAAAAGGTTACAACAAACTACGTTTATCACGAAACATCACCTCATACCTCATTAAGGTTGATACCCAAACTCAAATTTCTAATATCTCGACGCTGAACGTCTTCTCGGCAAGAGCGAACGTCACTCCATCGCAGACTGACCTTTCTCAACAGCCGCCATCATGTCGGTCTACGAAAGTTACGAGGTCGTCGACGATGGTCGAGAACGACGTCACAGACACCACCATGATAGAGACCGAAGAGATGATCGCGAACCACGATACGTCGAAACTCAAGAGACCTTCATTCGAGGAAAGCCTTCTGTTCCCGTAGCACCAGAGCCGCAGTACTCTCGACAAACTGACATCGTTCGAGCTCCTCGCCGTGAGGATAGCGATCTTTCCATCGAAGAAGTCAGACGAGACTTTCCACCACCCGCCGGTTCCGGAGCATACGTCAAGCAGCGTACCATGGTTCGAGACGATCGGTACGGTCCGTTTCGTTCTCGATCCGTTGAGCGCGATTCACGATATAACGATGTTTATCTTGGCGACCCGCGACGGTCTTACAATGATATTGATTATGGACGGCAAAGCCGTGTTGTGGAGAAAAAGACCGTACAACGCCGTCGTTCTCTCTCGCGAAACCAGAAAATTATTGCAGCTGTGGGTGGCGCAGCGCTGGCTGTAGGTGGTAAAGAGTTGTGGGATCGCAGACAAGCTGATGGTCGCCCGATTGAAAGAAATGCTCTTGGCACGGCAGCTTTAGGTGCAGCTGGTGCATTTGCAGGCTACGAAGGCGCTGAACTCTATGCTAAGCACAGTGATAAGTATGGAGAGAAAGTCAAGACATATGCCGCCACCCAAGGACGGAATGGAGAAGTCGCAGAATACATATCAACAGACGAGGAGGACGACAGACCTAAACGATCAAAGAGCAGACGCAAGTCGATCGTAGAAGGTGCTCTTGGACTTGCCGGCTTGGGAGCCGCTGCAAAGGCAGCTGGTGGTAGCAAAGGTCGACGCAGTCGACGTGGTAGTGCCGACAGTTACTATTCAGACAAATCCTACAAATCGACAAAATCTGGAAGGTCTCGTAGGTCGCGAAGCAAGGGCCCATCTGATGGCACAGCAAAATTCCAACAAGCCGCCAAAGCTGCTCTGCTTGCTGGTGCTACCGAAGCCTTCCGAGTCCGAAATGAGCCTGGTGGATGGGGTGGACCTAAAGGCAAGCGCATTCTCACAGCTGCCATCGGAGCTGGTGGTATCGATGCTGCAGCCGATCGCAACCCTGACCACAAATCAAAGCGCCATATTCTCGAGGCTGTTGTTGGAGGTCTTGCTGGTAATCGTCTCATCAACGGTTCAAGAAGTGAAGTGGCTGCAGAAGAGGATGGTCGCTCTCTAAAATCAAGATCCCGCTCCCGTTCCCGTTCCAGAGGGCCTGGTGGTGGAGGTGGAGGTGGAGGAACCGGTCTGGCTGCGCTCGCCACTGCAGGGTTAGGTGCCCTTGCTGGAAAGAAGCTGTTGGACAGATCTCGCTCTCGGTCGCGAGGTGCTGGTAGTCATCGACGCAGAGATAGCTACGATTCTTATGACAGTCGGAGCCCATCGCCGCCAAGACGTGATCGTAAGAATCGCTCGCGAAGCAAGAGTGTTACGGATTTTGCAAGAAAAGGGTTAGCTGCCATTGGTCTAGGAGAGGCAACTGACCACGAGGTGCGTGAACATCGACACCGTGATGGTACACGTGAGGTTGAAGAGACTCATGTCTCTCGCAAGTCACGTCGAAGAGGCTCCGACGATGGATACTCACCACCGAGACGTTCCCGCGATTCTGATTACGCCAGAGACGATCCTTACGGAGATCCACGTTACGCCGATTCGCGCTCAAGCAACATTGGATCAGCCAGAGGAGGAGGGCGAAGTGCCCGAGAAAGGGATGGACGTAAGAATAAGCGTATCGCTGAAGGAAAAATGCCAGAGTCTGATTCGGATAGCAGTTTAGGTTCGTCTTCCGGAGATGAGAAGCGGATCAAGAAGATGAAAGGTAAGCAACTTCTTACAGCTGGTTTGGCTACTGTTGCCACTATTCATGCTGCACACAATATCTATTCAAGTATGGAGAAGCGAGATGCAAGGCACAAGGCGGTTCAGGAAGGCGAGATGACTCCAGAAGAAGCAAGAAAACTCAAGGCGAAGGCTACATTGCAAGACGCAGCTTCTGTCGGCATTGCAGCACTTGGTATCAAGGGCGCCATCTCAGAAATCAAGGAGGCCAACGAGATGCGCAAGGAATGCCGAGAGTTCAATGAAAAGAAAGAGGAGCGTCATCTGAAGCGTCTCGAACGCATCAAGCAGCAGGAGAAGAACAGTAGAGGTGGTGGAAGACGTAGAGATGACCGAGATGACCGAGATGACCGAGATGACCGACGCATCTCGAATGGTTCTCGGTATGATGTTGGGCCTCGTTACATCGACGACAACCCATACGCAACATCAGTTCTGCCAGCTCCACCTGTGGGCTACTATGAGGGAAGATAGGAGGTCTTCATCATTTGTAGTCCATCAAGTCTTTCGGCTTCTCACGGAGTCGCTGCTACTGCTTCTCGATCCACGAGTCTCACGGATTTATGGGTCACGAAGGTCATGAAGTTCATGCGCGCATTTTTATGACTTCACGAACCAAAAGATTTACGCTTTACGAACCGCTGCTGCTGCATCTTCCTTCGTTCATTGTTGTACTTTGTCATCCTTGGGGTTTTATTTCATTTCAGAAAGACAGAGAGAGATAGACTTTTTTTTCCATCCAAAGCAAACCAGCAAGCAATGAGTTTCTTAATAAAGGACCCAATAACTGATTTACCATACTGTGACAGCTCCCCGCTATTGAAGTGGATACAAATGCAAGTGACCTGCTCTCGAACGCAACGCTTGTATCCTTTCGTCGCCGCTTCGTCCCACCTTATTAGCACGCTCGCTACGGAAGGCGATCACCATAGTTCCCGATTCGAAGCGTTTCACGAAACACTGATATCCTAGTACACGATGGTACGGGGGAGGGACGTTATCGTACATTAGTTTGAATTTTGGGGTAGGATTGTGGGTTTATTTGGGAATGCATATGGATCAGGATAAGGTTCATGGATAATACGGAAGTTCTCCTCTCATTTTCTTTCATTTTTAGTTTGGTTTAGTTTGGTTTAGTTGGGCCCTTTTCTGTCTCTATCTTTGGGCGGTTTGTAAGGAGGTCGGCGGAGATGACGACTCAACACCTCGCACTTGCTTGCAAGCGGTCTCTTGAGTGGCGGTGAGGATCCCACATCGTAAAGAGGGGTTCGTTGGAAATTTTAGTTCGTTCTGGACTGGGCCCTGTTTTGGGTGCACGGATGGGAGGCGAGGGCGGGATGAGGCAATCTTGCCAAATGCTTGTATTTGGGGGGGGAAGGTGGGGGTTCAATAATGAAGAAATGATATGAATGATATGCTCTTTGTTAGATTCCTATTAATACGATATCGCGGTTTTTCGGATTATACTGCATACAATAGAAGTGGTCAAACGGTTGAGCTTTGCTCTGGTACTCGTACTTCGTACAGAGAGAGGATTCGGAGTGTTCTGATGGATGGCTGTACGATGCCGTCATTTTCAGCGGTGGTGCTCGCTGTTCGCTGTTCGCTTGTTGGCTCGTGTAATGAACAGGGCAAGAACGGGATGTTGGGAACACTGGGAGTGGTGGGATACGGTAACGAACCGGGTGACAAAAGTCTGTGTTTTACAGGGCAATTTTAGGGTATTTTCAGGCGCCAGAAACACAAAGTCTATTATTTGATTATAATAGTATAAATCAACTACGAATTATTATTACTTAAAAATTCTAGAACTTAGTAGATAAATAAGTTAAATTGTTTTATATCTTAGTTGTATAAAATTTAGTAAAGTATTAACGAAGTTGAAAATTTCTTGAGGCTTACCTTTCTTAGCAAAATGGCCTGTAAAACACGGACTTTTGTCTACCGGTTCGTAAGTAGAGTACGCAGTAGATAGCGTGACGGCGGGTATTCACACCGGTAGTCTTTCGATACTGTAATAGCAGATTATTTTATACAGTAAGCAGACGCCCCGAGTAAAGCGTATTTTTATGCAATGCGCGTACGAATAGGTAAGGTATGCAACAAATCCCATTTGGACTTTAGACGTGGATTCGGTGCTTGCTAAGCTTTGCTAATGTGTGTTGGTGGTACAGTGAGTGCTGGTGTTGGTTTGTTTGATCTTGCGTACTGCGTGACAAGTGGCTCCAGTTACCGGGATCTTGTTTTCTGTTTTACTATTAGGTTCTTGTGATTTTGGACCTATAGATGTTAGGATAAGGGAATTCGAGGATGGGATGGGGATGGGAACCGGGATTTCGAGGAGAGGAGTGGTCTGGTCTGGTGGTCATCTGGTGAAGGGGAGGGATTTGAGACGGGGATGGAGGTGCCGGGAGTGGGGTGGAGGGTGGTGTTAATTAGTAAGGAGTTGGCGGTGTGTTTTTGTGCAACTAATATGATTGATAGTATTGGGTAGAGTGGAATGAATTCGCTGAAAAGTATAAAGTAGCTTGATGTTAAGATGTTCTCTTGCTTAAGTTAGGTAGTCTAACTTCGTCGGGTGTACTAAAGTCGGGGTTAGAGAGAATCGAAAGAGGGATTTTAGTTTCGAGTACTATCCCAATTTCTCTTATGTGTGGTCATTATACGTTCTTGCTTAGCGTTACAGGAAATTTCTTAATTGTGTTAGTTCGTTACTACTCTAATCTTTGCAATTTTTAGTTGTTTGAGATTGTTGATTTTGGTTAGCTGGTATGAAAGAAGTATTTTATCCTGTTATGCCATTGTAATCATTAGTAGAGGATTTTTTGTACTTTACTTGGTTGTGAACAGAACTTCCTGTTTTGCTAGTGCATGGCCTGTGTGTTATTCAAGTTATCAAGTACCTATTTAAGACAGAGCGGTGCTGTTACCGTTTGAGGTTGTGGATGTAACATCTTACTTGTCTATCACGTAACTGGTTATACTTCTCCCTCGCTTGACTCAATTCCATCACTGTGTAAGTCGAGCTAGGAAATAACCTTATTAAACTCTTCAAGCTCCGAGTAGAGGAAAAAAAGAACTATTAAATAACGTAGAATAAAGGTTAAAAGGATCCACTTGGACTTTTTGTTACGAAACATGAGTAGCGATTACTAGCAAAGCAAGGCCTCAATGCCTCTTTCGCCTCTTCAAGATACACAAAACACTAGCTTTCCTGCCAAAAGTTTGCTTTCTTAAAGAAGGCCAGACGTTTCCAATCATGATAATAGTATGCCAATCCAAGCATACTTTACCTCCTCACTTTTAGGAGTAAAGTGAGTTTGTGAGCAAGTTCATGCAGATTCTTGAGATATGCTCATAGTCAATCGGACTCCTCCTAAATTATTATTATTCAGGTAGTGAATTTCACATGATTTTGAAATTTCCGCTAGTGTTGAAATTTCATCTAGCGCGTTATAGCTATATAAATCCCAATAAATAAATTCCTTCCATCGCCAAACCGAGAGCTAGCACCTGTAAGGGTCTTTGACACCCCTATCTTACAGCTGCACTCAATAACTAACACCAGAAATCTGGGTTGGTTAAGTTGCCATGGTTGTAAAAGCAAAGCTTCTAAAGCTCCTCTTAAGAGGTTACCGCCAAATACAAAAAATCAGTACGCCTGGTTTCTGTTTCGACAGTTTTGCTGTTTTGTATTGATTTTGTTCTTTTTGGTTTTGCCTTTTTGGAGTTGAGGGACTGAGTTGAGAAATTTGAATTCTTTTTTGCTTAATGTTTAGTGGGTTTGCTTGTATCTACTTGAGTTGCCTTGCGGAAGATGGTTGTGGGTGGTGTGCCTTCCCATCTATAGGACTGGGATGTACTGCCAGTTGACTACATTGAAGAGCCTAGGTATCTTAAAATAATGGTAAATCACTGATACTGATGTTTGAGCAAGTCGCTTGAATCACCTAAATCACAAGTACTTTCTCCACGTACTTTCCTTTTTCAGAGTAGATGTTGTTGCAACTTCCATTTCATTAGTGCAATTGTCGACCATGGACTTCGAGACAAAACTTCCTCCCTTTCTCTTTCTTTTTCTCTTCCTTTTCATCGCAAATATCAACACACAATACATTTACTACACAACGATACATTCGCTATACCACAGTACATTCGTTACACGACTTCAAGATGGTCAAGCTCTCTTATATAACTATGGCAGCTTTTGCTTTGGCCACTGTATTCGCCCGTCCAATCGACAGAACAAGTACTACCTATTTCCTGCAGATCAATGTTCTTCAAGGTGATCCTTTGCTGGACGGGATGTATAGTGAGTATCCAGATCTATTAGTACTCCCTCGATTCTAAAAGTGCTTCAACTAATTCATCGAATCCATAGTTCGGTCCTCCCATATTGATTTCGGTCGTTTCCAGGCGCTTGGCAATGAGAGCTATTCCAAGTACAACATTCGGGGCTCCGCGACCACGGTTGATGGATTGCAAGCCACTGAACTCACCAACCTGATCAGACAGTGCGATCTGGATCCAGTCGAAACGGCTATTTCTTTCACCTTTCTGGATAAGTCCCTTCTTGTACCCGACAAAGAATCCGCACACATGTTTTTCACAAGAGGACCGAATCTAAGTATCTTAGCCGAGAGCCACGTTAATATGTCATACCCTATGACCATGATCGAAAAAGATATAATGTGGGCACCTGTCCCACTGGCCACTGGGAACAGTGAAATTGGAAATTTCTTCAATACCAGTCATTTGGTCGGTACGCATCCAGATTGGAATGGCTGGTTGGCTTGCGACTCAGACCTTGGCGAATCAAGCCTTCACTGGCACACAAATGGGGAGGTAATCTGGGATTCAACAATCCTTAACTCCTGCTCAAAGGTCATGCTGCATGCTACTCCAATTAACGAAACACCAAGCAAGCGCCTACTCACCAAATTTGAAAAGGCTTTGAAACCATATTACCTATGTATAAAACTAGTAGTAGTGCTGCAAATCCTGTATTCCGCGGCGAACTGGGTGAACCGGTAGGAATTGGAACGGACAGCTGTGACACAGAACTGAGGGAGACGAAGATGGAAAATGCAATATCATGGCTAGCAGGAGTCAGGGAGGAGGTACTATTCACGCATACCTTTTTTCATACTAGTCGAGATGGGATGTGTAGCGTAGCGAATTATAAGAACTTGAGAAAGTTATGATACTTGTAAAATGCTACCATCGATATTTGAACGATGCAATGTGTGTTCTACTAATTTTTCATAAGTACATAAAACCGCTCTAGTAGTTTCAATGAAATGGTGCGACGGAACGTACAGAGTTACAACCATCGGTTATTTCTCTTTTCGAAATCCAGAATGTCTTCTATAGAATTCGAAACGGCTATGTTACTACATGCCTCAAGTGTCAATTGTAGCATTGCACGCGTATCAGCACCTCCTATCAGCTCCTGACTTCTTATTGAGTGTCTTCAGTATAGTAGGTTATGACGGGTACGACGTCTCGGACGTGTATTCCCAAAGCATTAGCGTAGTTAGTTTGTACAATACCCTGGACGGGACTTCGATAAGGCAACTTCAAAGAATTTAAATACCCTACTGTAGGTACGGAATATCCTTTGGCAACTAAAGTATTAGTGAAAGGGAAAAAAAACCTGGAAGCAACGGTTGCCAGCGAACGGAACAATTCCACGATCGATGATATCAAAGACCGCCAAGACGTCGACAACTTCGTGGTAGCTTCCGCTACATAAGTTCAAACATCCGCATTTTTGGCCCTTTCACCGTATCTGGAACTTCCGACTCGAAGTCCCGATACAGTTTCACAAGTCATTTCGTTCATTACCTACCCCTCATTCTTCATTGGTTTATGGAGGACTTAGCGAGGCGGCCGTGTCTAGAGTCCTTTATTTGGGAGGGGATTTCCCCGTGGGGTACTCGGATAGAAAAGGTTGTTTTGTTGTTTATTCCAAGGCACGAAAGTATTTTACCTCTCCTATAAAATTTGGCTATTGGTATTAGATTTTGAGTCGGCGGGGTTTTTTTGCTGGTGAGATTTTTGCCCCTCACCTCATTATTTATTGATCTCGATATGTGATGGCTAATTGTTTTGCTTTTTTGTAGCTCCAGAAAACCTAGAAAATTTTGGGGAAGAACTCTACAACATTTTGAGTAGCTGGTTTTGTATTGGTAGAGGTGGGAAAAGATCCCCAATCACAGCTGTAGGGACTTGCTAATGATGCTCCAGGTGTTATAGCTGACGGATTACTGAAAGGAAAACAGTCAATTGAGAAACATGTTTTGGCAATACGATTTCATTGTTGTTGGCGCTGGACCTTCGGGGTGTGCAGTTGCGACAAGATTGGCAAATACTGCTAGGAAACCATCTGTTTTGCTTATTGAGGCTGGTGGTGAGAATAATAATGAGAAATATCTCGTAGGTACTCCAGTCGAGGGAATTGGTTCGAATGAGGATATTCTGGAGAGAAATGCTGACTTTGATAGGTTCCTGCGGATCGCTTCTCGCTGGCTTTTAGTGAGCCTGCCCTAAACTGGGGATATAAGACCACTCCTCAGAAGTATGTGAAGAATCGTGAGATTGACTATAGTCGTGGGAAGGGACTAGGTGGGAGCACAGCCATCAATTTTTCCTGCTGGATCATTGGCGCTGATGAGGATTACAATGAATGGGCTAGAAAAGTCGGAGATGATGCTTGGAGTTGGAAGAACGTTAAGGAGAGATTCAAGAAGATTGAGACTTATCATACTGATGTACCCAAGGAGGTTCAGAAGTATCTCAGTCCAAAGTCCGAAGACCATGGAACTTCTGGCCCTTTGCATCTCAGTTATGCGAGCGTCTGGGAGAAAGGTCTCTCGGATATTTATGTTGCTGCCGAGGAGACGGGCTTAGGTACTAATCCTGATGTTAACAGTGGAAATCCGATCGGTATGGGAATGGGGAATTTCACCATGCACAAAGGATCGCGAACAACAGCCTCTTGCTATCTAGAAGGTGCTCCATCAAACCTTACCATCATCACGCAAGCTCCAATCGCCAAGATCCTCTTATCTGACAAGAAAGCCAGGGGTGTCAAGGCACTTGACGGACAGGAGTTCTTTGCGAGAAATGAAGTGATTCTTTCAGGAGGTGCCTTGAACTCGCCTCAGTTGTTGATGCTTTCCGGTATTGGACCCAAGGCAGAGTTGGAGAAGCATGGCATCCCACTCGTTCATGAACTTCCAGGTGTTGGTCAGAATTTGCAAGATCATTGCTTCTCGGGTGCTACGCTTATTTTGAAGGAGGGCACGAATGATCGTATGAGTTTTGAGACTAATGTGGAGGCTGTCAAGGCTGCGAGGGATGAACATATGTTGACGAAGACTGGTCTTATGACACAGTTTTATTGTTCGACACCGAGTACGTACGGCTCTTTAAGTGGCCTTGGAATTTGCTGATGTTGTGCTAGTGGGTTGGTTCAAACGAGACAGTGTGCTTGATTCCGCAGAATTCAAGGCTTTAGATGCGTCTACGCGAGCACTACTGAAGAAACCAACTATTCCTCACATAGAAATTGTCACAGTAAGTGGCATCGCTCCAACAGAGATTGACGAGCCAGACTAAGCACAGTACAACAGCATGTCCCACCACTATTCTTGAGCGATTACCAACTTCAGCCTACAGACAGCTACCTCACCGCGCTAGCTTTCCCTATGAATCCACAGTCTTATGGCGAAGTTACCCTCAGCTCAGCCGACCCAAAAGATATTCCTTTGATCAACCCCAAATTACTGTCTCATCCTTATGATAGGAGAGCTGCTATTGAGGCCATGAAGACCCTGCTTGATTTATTAGAAGCACCTGTCTTTAAAAAAGACACCGTGAAGATGGTTGGCTGTCCTAAGAGTCGCTCAGATGAAGATATCCTGGTACGTCTCCTTCAAATAATACAAAGAAGCTGCTATATAGAAACTGATAGAGATAAACAGGATCATATTCAAGAAACACTCATCAGCTCTTGGCATATGTGTAGCACGGTCAAGATGGGCAAGGCTGGTGATAAAGACGCTTGTCTCGATACCGAGTTCCGAGTTCTGGGAATTGAAAACCTCCGTGTTGTTGACTTGAGTGCTATTCCTTTGCTTCCGAATAATCATACGCAGTCTACTGCGTACCTTGTTGGTGAGACAGCGGCAGAGAAGATTATTGCTGAGTATGGGCTTGAGCAGGAGAGAGGGCGCTTGTGAGCTGTTGGGGGTTATTGGGGGTTGGTAACTGGCGAGGCTGGTTGGCTTGCTCGTGGCTATACGAGTAGTGAGTAGTGATCTGGTTATTTTTTGGGGGGCGCAAGTCTTGTTATTAAATTGTTTAAATGATAAGACAGGCTGAACAACCTACGACTAACTCTGTGGTCGATGTTTGAAATCATTGATCAGCCTAAATATGATACGATGATACGTATATCGGTTGCCCACTGCAATGTGACTCCGAATACGACTAACGAGCAACAAAGACCTCCATTTCAGCCCAAATGGGAAGTTGATCAGACCGATCTACTGCTCCACAAGGGAGGGTTAGGAGTAGTACTCTTTTGAATGCTCAGTGACAGTGGTAAGGAACTCCTTTCAAATTATGTTCTCACTACAATAGACGAAGTACAGTACTTCGTATTCGTAGTCCCAACTAAGGTCACACTTCTTGCTTGCGAAATGATACTGTAGTAACCATAAAATAAATATTGCCTTTAAACTGAAGTCAGAGATTTACTTGAGACGACGTCAGGTGATGTGCATTATCCTGATTGACGAATTGCCCCGAGACAGTCCGGGATTAGGCAAGGGTTACCTTCCAGATCCCTTCGATGACCCCGCTGCCCAGCCTCACTATGCCTTATTCAGCTCTTTTGTGCGCAGATGGCTCGATATAATTAGAATTCTTTTACAACCCTTGAAGGTCCTTCCGTGCTCAGTGTGTCGTATCTTTTCATTGGACCATGCATCATACAGTAAAGCCATGCTTGAAATTTACGCCCGCCGACGACCACGCAGCTTCAGCTTCGATACGCTCCGTTTGTGCCTTTGTGCAGTAATCTAGTAACCAGCTCGCCAACAGCCGATACTCACCAAACTACCAGCCCCCGAAAACTTACAGTCTCGTATTGAAGATAGATACGGACTACCTGGTTAAGGAGGCTCCATTATTTCAGTGCACGCCAAACCCCTGATACAGTTCCCTTGCCCTCAAGGAGTCTTCTCCGCAGATCCGGCATTATTGTGTATTGGTTGTGCAGTATTGGAATCGCCAACGAGATATTGCATCCATGGCGGTGACCTCCCCCCAGAGAGTACATTTCGAACCGGATATCGTACCACTCGCTCCTGAGGCTCAGGACCAGGCTTCAGCAGTATCCTCCTCGACTGCCCTCGCGCGCTTTGAGTTCGAGTCGGGTCGGGGCAATGAAGGCACTAAGATCCTCATGGTAGAATGGGAGGAGGACGAAGAGGATAAGAAGAACCATGGAAATTGGGAGGTATCTTGGGAAGGCAAGAGCACCACACTTTCCGCGAAGGATGGTGCTGATGGCGGACTACATCGCTTGTATTTTCTACTTGCGCCTGGAGCCAACGTACCCAGGATTGTGAAGCTTGCTCAAGCTGGAGGGAAGACAATGCAAACAAACCCGCTGCCAGCCATTTTCCCCGCCGAACTAGGTGTCACTGCGAGGGCAGCAGGTCGCAAGGGAGTCTTGCATACAATATGGGCAAAGAAGAGGTTGTCTGTGTTGCAGCGGGAGATAGATGCTGAGATGAAGACAAACGGCGAAAGCATAGGCCTGGAAATGGCATTACAGGAGAAGCAGTGGATTGAAGATAACTTTGGCGTTGGGACAAAGACAGTCCCTGATGTAGGATCACCAAGCAGTCCAAAAAGTGCGGGCGGCGGACGTCTAGCAGATAAACTGAAGGGATTGAAACTCGGAACTACCGCAGCCGAGCTCAGTCCAGTGCCTCCAGGTAAGTCTTCTCTGGAGAATCCAATATCTGAACATAGCGCTCAGCATTTACCAGAACCATCAGCATCAGATAGCCACCCGCTGTCTCCGGAGCAGTCAGATGTGGCAGTATCCTCATTCTCACTGTTCCATGGGGCCTCGTCTAGACCAACCCCGCGCGCTGTTGCACCTCCAGATCACATCGTTGCGCAACAAGGTGACTCGAGAAACACGAGTCGGATGAACTCACTGGATGCCATAACCGGTGGTCAACTACCGAGGAAGGAGCAAAATGAGACAGAGGATGATTTATTCATGGTAAAACTTAGTCCGCGAAGTCCGGAGATGTTGAAGTCACCTTTCTCTTTCACTGCCCAGGATACGGTTCCTTGGCTCAAGGATGCGAGTAGAAAGTAGTAGTCAGATTGTGCAACTCACTGTCATATCTATGTCTTATGTCTTTTACGAGGGTATGTGGAGTCTTCGGCTTGCGGGTTGGGAGGCTAGACTACATTACGCTCGCTTTATACCCAAAGATTGCTCTGCACGTCTTTTTGTCAGATAGCAAGAGAGATAGTTACCTATCAAATGCATCAGGTTGAACATGCGGCGGTCGGCATTAGTCTCCTCGGTAGCACATGCACAACTACCGGTAACTGTACTCCTCCTGCAGGTCAAATGCAGAAGATATTATTGTCTGCAACCGGCAAGATGCTAAGCAGCAGTCACGTGATAGTCAGCTTACTTCCTTTTGTTTCTGTCCTCGTCCTATCTCACTGCCCCTCATTTTAGCACCGTTTCTGAAGCCACTGACTCTGTTTGTATGACTAGAGTCGAAAATATGCGCTAGCCAGGATGGTCTGTGACAGCACACCCTAATTGTATCGACATCTTCAGCTTCAACTTATGCACCTCTCAAAGTATTATAGCCTGCATACACAACTGAGAGGACTTCCTTAACCTAACACCCGCAAGCCTCAAATCGTATATAAACTCAAGGAATGAGGTCAATTCCCCGGTTTTACACCCGCCCTTCCTCTATTGTTTAGCATTGAACAATATCATTCTCGGCATCCTTTCAGCCTCCTGATTTACAGGACCTTTCACTTCCGTTCGAGTAGTCTTCTGCAAGCTCGCCATTAGCTACTCCTTCCACATTACTTCCATTTTCACCATATCCTCTCTCCAGAGCGCAAGGTTAAAGATCCTCAACATGGCCAACCACAGCGAGACCTCACCTCAACTCGGCCCCCCTGATATGAATGCTGGCTTCTCCTGGAGTGCATTCGTCGTTCCTGCAATCTTGCTTTACGTCCTTCTTTGCTCGTTACTTCGATATCAGAGACGGGAGGCAATGCATAAGAAGTTCTACTACCCTGATAGAGCTTCGATGTCCAAGATGACGAATGTGGATGCTCAGGCTATTTTCTCTTATTTGGGCGAGTTGGAGTTTCCTAAGGTATGTTGTCTTCTCTGCTTAGTTCTGGGGTTTGTGAT
This sequence comes from Pezicula radicicola, assembly GCA_003008705.1. Taxonomy (NCBI): domain Eukaryota; kingdom Fungi; phylum Ascomycota; class Leotiomycetes; order Helotiales; family Dermateaceae; genus Pezicula; species Pezicula radicicola. The sequence goes on along the minus strand of PDUO01000009.1, from coordinate 1,293,158 downwards.
TTACTTTAGTTCCTGACGTGGTGCTGTTGCTGGCGGAGAATTCTTTGAATGTGATGTTGTTTTGTTTCTATGTGTGACTTTTAGCCCAATGGTTGTTGAGCAGCCTCACAGCCATCGAATTCCATAGTACAGCTAAACCATATGGCTGTGGGCATTACCAAGATTCGTACCGAAAAATGTCTCGACTTCTTATATTGAACAGCGCGACTTACATTTACTACATTAGATTTTTCTAGTGTCTTTACAGTTTGCTTTGTTCAAGGTAAGTCATATGACCCTACCTATCATAGATCCAATTATGTTAAAAGATGCTAGACCTATGGCATTCCCACAATATCTAGTCTGCTAGTGGCCACAAAAGAATTCTCCACTCCCGAGAATGCCTCCAAAAGATACGCAGACACAGGTATCTTAATCGGCGAATTTACATCTCATCATCCGACCTCGGAAAGAGTGATCAAAGCTCTGGCTCGTATGAACTATGTCCACTCGCATTACCAAAAATCCGGCAAGATCTCCAATGCTGATCTCTTGTACACTCTCAGTGTATTCATCACTGAACCCATCTCCTGGACAGCTAGATACGAGTGGAGACCACTCACTGATATGGAGATTTGTGCAATTAGCACCTTCTGGAAAAGTATCGGTGATAACATGGGTATCTCATATGAGGAACTTACTCATTATGAGGGTGGATGGAATTCTGGTCTGGACTTTTATGCTGATATTAAGGCCTGGGCAGAGGAGTATGAAAATCGGTATATGGTCCCTGCTCAAACCAACAAGCAGACAGCAGATGAGCTTGTTCCACTGCTCCTCTTTTATGTACCGAAATCTTGCAAGGCTGTTGCTGCCAATATCGTTGGTATATTAATGGGCGATCTTTTGAGAAAAGCTATGATGTAAGTTAAGTCCCATCCTCGCTTTCTACAGAAAGAACACGCTTACACAGATCACCAGCTACCCAATTCCACCACCAAGCTCCTTCGCTCTCGCCAAAGCACTTTTCAGTACCCGCAAATTCTTCCTCCGCTACCTCTCCCTCCCCCGTCCATCTTTCATGAGAGTCCGCCAGGTTGGTGAAGCAGACAAGAAAACGGGTCGTTATCACTGGACTACCTACCAAGCACACCCCTACTACAATAAACCAGGCTTCTGGAACCGTTGGGGCCCTGAGGCTTTATTTGTGAGGTTTATGGGTGGTGATGTACCGGGTTCGAAAGGTGGGTTTTATATTCCTGAGGGTTATTTTTTTGAGGAGGTGGGCCCAAGAGGTATGAAGGGGAAAGGAATAGATTTTACAGAAGTGATGGAGGAGAAGTTGAGGGTTGAGAGGCCTGTTGGTTGTCCGTTTTTGGTAGGGAGGTAAGAAGGTTTAGGTGTGGTTACTAAGTTAATCTGGGGCATGGGTTGCCAAGTTATTCTGAGTAACCAAGTTGTTTTAAGTTACTAAGTTAATCCGGGGCATGAATAACCAAATTGTTCTGAGTCGCTGGATTGATTTGAGCGACTCAAAATTCAAAGGGTGAAAATGTCCTCTTTGGACTTTAAATTCATGCTGTCTCGTGGGAGACATAGTAGGGTGTGTTCTATCTATTTATTCCGTACAACGTATTTCACTCTATTAAAGATCAATCGTTCTCATCTTTCTATTAACCGCGATCTGCGATTGTCCACCATTGTCCGCCATTGTCTGCGATCATCTATAGCAATCCGCAGCCATCCGCGACCCGTACTGCATCTGGTGTATTCTGTCGCTTTCTAGGGAGAAACACCTGGCTAAGACCAGATCTGACAACATTCCCATCGCGATGCTGTTCCTTTGAAGTTGGTTCCACATCTCCTCGCTTAATTCCGCACCCCCTATCATCCTCAGCATCAAACGACTCAACCGCAACCTCATCTCCATCATCATCCGCAGCAGCGGGAGCACCAACCATAACCATACTAGCCATCAAAATAGCCTTGTGATCCTCAGCTTTCGCCCTTGCCTTTCCCCATCCAGTGATATCACCATAAAATCTATGCATAGCATCAACCTTCAAATTGAATCTCGGATCTTTGTCCAAAATATTGCTGATCATTGCATCCTGTAGATCACTTTCGATTCTCTGTCTGACTACATCGACCGCGCGCAGTTGATGCTGAACTTGAGGGCGACGGGACTGCGCCTCACCTCTTGCCCAGCGCTGGAGATCGGCTATTGTGTTTCTGGGTGCAAAGAATGGTCCGTAGTCTCGTTCTGGCCGCGGATTGATACTGGTATTGGCAATCCCTATGATAGTTGATAATAGAAGAGGTGGTTTTGCGCTCTTAGGTTCGGTATCGCGGTCTTCAATCGCTGTCTCTGCGGATGATGATGATAGTGATCGTCGTCGTACGTCCTTTGGCAAAGCTGATTCTGGCGAGGAAGAAGTTGCGGCGGATGATGGAAATGGCATGCTTCTCGGTGCGCTAGCGATAGTGCCAGAGCGCAAAGTGAAACTGTTGCTGGGAAACATCTCAGGATTGAGTGCGACGGTCCATCGTTTCTCCTGCGCAGCAAGTCTTGCAGTGTATCCTGGCGGTCTTAGGTGTACAGGCAACCAAGGGAGAGTCTCGTTATTGTTGCTCTGCATAGCAATCGTTCTCGGCTTTGAAAGGTTGTGTCGTGCTGGAGATGAAGGTGGTGCTTGTGGAAGATGATCTGCGGATAATCGAGGAGGTCCATCTCTATAGCGGAAGATGATCTTCTGCTGGTCCCTAGCACCCGTAGGTGCAATTCTTTCTCCGATCTCTCTTCCTCCTACTGCTGCTGCCCATTCTCTAGCCTCCTCTTCACCTCGTACGGGTATATCTGCAATCTGTTGAAACCGTCTGCGCAGCTGATTGCGGATGATGATGTCGCGCGCTCGACTACCTCCGCAGAGTATGGTGAGAACGTTAAGCCCTCTGCAGAACTTGGTGCCATCTTCTGAAGTTGACATGGTGATGATTTGTGATTTTTGCTCTACGTAATCGCTAGGGTCGTGATAGATCGAATTCTACGTAGTCGGGCTAGGGAAGTGTTACGTAGTCGACGAAAAAAAAGAAGATATACCCTAAGCGAGTAGCGACGTAGACACCACGCAGCGAAACCGCACTAGCGAGCGCATTTTTCAAAGGTGAATTCGCTGATAATAGAGTGAATTGTTACTAGTAAACTACTCCTATATACTGAACTCGCGGAATATGGGATATACGTATTCTGGACGACTCAAAACAACTCAGCGACTCACAACCTTTTGAGTTACCAAGTTGTTCTAAGTTACCAAGTTGTTCTAAGTTACCAAGTTGTTCTGAGTAACCAAGTTGTTCTGAGATGCCCAAATAACTCAGTTGCCCAAATCAAGTCAGTTACCCAAATCAACTCAATAACTAAGATCAACTTAGTGTTTTAAAACAACTTAGTAACCTAAAACAAGTTAGTTACTCAAAATACGAACAGAGCTATAGCATTCTAATGTTTCAGGTCTGAGCACCCTAAAACAACTTGGTGACTGAAAACAACTCAGTAACTCAAAATTCAAACAAGTTAAAACTAAAATATAAACAGCTTAGAACTAATCCAACAGTTCAAAATCTAAGCGACTCAACTCAAGTGCTCGAGAACTGAGCAACTAAGTAGCATGCATGCATTTTAAGCGACTCAAGCCAATTGGATAACTCAAATCTAACTAAATAACCTACCTACTAAAATTCTACGCAATTTAAATTAATACAAATAAATTATGCCCAGGATTACCAACTTGGCCTCATTAGCTCAGAACATTAGTAACTCCGTGTAAGCACCACCAACTCTCTACAACTATGTCAAATAGCTGCCTCTTCCAAACAGAATGGGGCAGATGAAGTTCTTCATCGTAGAATTTGTGCAAATATACCAAGTACTTGACATCTAGTATATGTGGACTGTATTCACAGTAAATAATTGAAAGTTTTGCTACCTGTTTGCTACTAGGTACGAGTGGTAAGGTACTTATCAATTAAACTTAAGAATTTGTGCAAGTCCAACTCACTTGATAATTGAAATGGCATTTTCAACTATTTCTCTGTGCTGCTTTAATATTTCTTACTGGAATGCGAAAGCTTGATTATGCATTGCTATAAGGCAGCTCAAAAATAAATCTTCTCTGAATATAAAAGATCTGGTCTGGAAATGCTCTCAAAGCAAATTTTGGTATGTGATATTAATGGTTATGACTGGAGGTATGCCAACAAATCTAGCAATATTTTGAAGTACATTCAGTTCAAAGTATTACTGCTCTCTGACAAAACCGTGCGAGAGAAGGCTAATAAAACATTTGCTAGGTAGGCTGACCAAAGAGACCAAACTTCCTTGTTGATTTGTATGGATTATAGTTTCTACGGAGCAGTAAGACATAATCAGAAGATGTCTTGAATGACAATCCTATGGCTTCTCTTAAGTTGATTAGGTTGCCATTTGTTACATTAGTCCACTAAAACCCAGAGAATATCTGCTTTTTCAAACACAAGATGTGTATGATTGATAGTAGACTGAAGTTGCTGACGGAAATTTGGAGACATATCCTAGAAGAGAACTTATTATTGATGAACATATGAGCCCCTTGAAAAAGACTTGATCTTTGAAGTACTTGCAAGTAAAAAGACACTTGGCCTGACTTCCATCAAAGGTTGAATAAAGCCACATGGCTTCGAAAATGTATTGCATTCAATTTGCGCCTTGACAAGTCCTTATAGGACTTGGGAACTGCTCCTCAGCCACTAGTAATGCAGGGAAATATTGGCATTATTTGAAGATCCTGAAATGTTTTCAGTGATTGAGAATGAGATCGGAACGCTCTCTGACGTTGTCCTGCTAGCGCCTCTTTTATCGCCAGAAACCTCGCGCACGTGCCACATCGTGTAGCTCTTTCCGCAAGCTACCTTCTCGAAGCTCTCATACGCCTTTCCGAACACTCAGTAGTGCCTCGACGAACAATACCTGTGGCCTGCTTGGGGATTCTCGATACATCCTACTCAAGCAAAAAGCCTACGAACCTCAACCATGTCGAACACTAAGTATATGCTGGTGTCGCTACCAACGTCCATCTCCCCCTCCAACGACCGAGACGAAGCTCTCACAGCATTGCGCTCAACGGTCACCACCGACAATGGCGCTGTCCTCCCCTTCAAGATACCCGATTTCAAGATAGGAACATTGGATGCGTTGGTTCAACAGGCCGATGATCTTGCAAAGCTGGAGGCCTCGTGTGAAGGTGTGGTGGCTAAAATTGGAGATTCTCTGCGCAGTTTACTTGAGGGCGATGAGGGGAAGATTCAGCAGCAGAAGACGGTCAATGATAGTATGTCTAATGGGTCTTGGGTTTCTTGCTGGCCACATTGCTGATGTTGCTTCCTAGAGCCGGCTGATCAATACTTGCGGACCTTTACATGGAACAAGATCAAATACCGGGCAGATAAACCATTGGCGGAGCTCATTGATTCATTACAAAAGGTGAGCTTCGTGAAGTCTTTGGAACCTTCTGGAGCTAATAATTCAATGGCAGGAACTTGTTAGCATTGATAATGACGTGAAGAGCAAACTTACCCAGTACAATCAAGTCAAGACTACCCTGACGACATTACAACGAAAACAGACGTATGTACCTGTGTGGAAGAATAAATTAAGCAGATTTGATATCTAACACCAATGTAGGGGAAATCTCTCAACCAAATCCCTTACGCCCGTTGTCGATCCCAAAATCTTAGTTCAAAATTCCGAATACCTCGAAACACATCTTATTGTCGTCCCAAACAATGCGAAGAAGGATTTCCTCCGGAGCTACGAGACTTTAGCCCCAATGGTGGTTCCACGATCATCGGTGGAAGTTACTCACGACGACGAGTTTACACTCTTTGCCGTCACCACGTTCAAGAAATTCAGTGCCGAGTTTCAGCATAAGTGCAGAGAGAGCAAGTTCACACCTCGTGACTACAAATATGTTGAAGGTGGAAAGGAAGAGGAGCGCAAGGAAGTCGAACGTGTGGCTAAGGATGAGAGAAAGATATGGGGTGAGGCTTTGAGGCTGTCAAGGACAGGATGGAGTGAGAGTGTTATGATCTGGATCCATGTTCTGACACTCCGAGTATTTGTCGAAACTGTTCTACGCTACGGATTGCCATTGGAGTTTGTTTGCGGGTTGATCAAGGTGAGTGATGTGTTTCTCATCCCTAAAATAAGTACTAATATTCTCTAGACCAACGCCAAGCTTGCAAAAAAGGTCAAGACGTCTCTAGATTCGTCTTATTCGTACCTTGGAGGCAATGCTTTTGGACGAGATAAGAAGGGCAAGATTACGAAAGACGATGCAGCATTATCGTCAGAAATGTCAGCAGCTGGAGTAGGCCATAGTGGTGATGGCAATGAGTATACGGCCTATGTGTATTACGAGTTCGAGATCATATAGATTATGGGCATGGCAATTTTTGTTGGCGTAACGGTTAAAGCATTCCCTCACTTGTACAGAAAGACTCACTGACAAAGTCTAACTTGGCGTAGAAGGCAAAGTTTTGCTTTTTTCTATCCTGTCTATTCGTCTATTATGCCTTGACTGGAAGGAGACCCTTGGACTGCAGGTACTCAGTGATCTTAGCCACGGACTCTTCGACCGTACTCTTGTCACTTCTGATATGGATCTCAGCATTTTCTGGTGCCTCGTAAGGTGCAGAGATACCAGTGAAGTTGGGAATCTCTCCAGCTCGCGCCTTCTTGTACAGACCCTTGGGATCTCTCTTCTCGGCTTCCTCAACAGGGATATCAATGAAGACCTCAATGAAAGGTAATGCTTCCTCCTTTCCATCAGCTGAAGCAGCGTGCAGGTCACGAGCGATCTTTCGGTCTGCGGCATACGGTGAGATGAAGGAGGTAATGGCGATGGTGGTAGAGTCAGCGAAGAGCTTTGCGACCTATTTTCAACAACCCAAATCCAAATTAGCAAACAGCAATCGCAACCGCAGACACAATTCCAGAAAAGAAAAAGAAATTTACAAACCTCAGCTATCCGCCTAATATTCTCATTGCGATCCTTCTCCGAGAAGCCCAAATCCTTATTCAAACCAAACCGCACATTATCTCCATCCAATCTGTAGGCGGCAAGCCCTAGGTGAAGCAGATGTTGCTCGAGAGCGATAGCGATGGTTGATTTCCCGGAGGCCGAGAGACCTGTGAACCAGATTGTGCAGCCTTTTTGGTGGCGGAGATCGGTGCGTTCGGTGCGGGTTATCAGGGAGGAGTGCCAGGTTATGTTGCTGGGTTTTGTAAGTTTGTTTGCTGAGTTTGGTTTGGGAGGGAGAGGGAGAGAAAAGAGGTATGGCGGGGTAAGGTGGGGGAGTTTGGATGCACATACGTTGCCATTTTGAAGGGGCTTTTGGGGGTTTATTGGGTGGTATGGGTGGAAGATGGTGAGGGGAGGTTGGTAGTGAGTCCTGGTAGTGAATTGGAACTTAATGAAGGTTGCTAGTTGTTCTTAAGGACAGCCGCCAGAAAAACTTGAAGGCGTGCTCACAATCTGCCAGCCTTGTCGCATGACGCGGCCGATGATGATTCGTCACGTGGATCAATTTCAGGGGTTTGCTCTTTCAGATCTTTCTATTTCTATGATGCCTGTCACAAATACCGTCATGAACCCTCTGGAAAACTCCTGTAAAATACCTTTTGAAGACGGAAGATCTTTGATGCCTAGCTCTCTCTATCATAAAATCCATGCTGCTGCGGAAACAAATTTGTTGCTTGCGGATTGATGTTTCAAACCGCTTGTGTTCTGTTGGTTTAAATGAACTTACTGTACAGGGTAAACTCGTGCCATAGTCTGGGGAAAGTTAGCCTATTTTAACTTTTATGTGAGGGTGCTCAAAAACTTACGGCTGCTTGTCTTGGCTCAATGAATAGAGCAGAGGCCTCTACCAAAACAACAGGCTTCTCTCCTTCAGCCACAAGAGTCTCAATATGACCTTCAACCCATGCCTTACGGCCCTCCACCTTCGTCGTCTTCGACCTCAAAACTACGAACGTCCCTGCCATAGCTGGTGCTCGATAGTTGATATTCAGGTTTGCTGTCATACCAATCTTATTTGGTAGAGCAGCAAAACAACATCTGGCCAAACCCTCATCCAACATTGTTGCAAGCATGCCACCATGTACGATACCCGGGTGGCCGCATAGATCGCCGCCTAAATACGCTATCTGTACAAGAGACTTTCCGCCCTTCTCGCTCCAGGTAAATGGCGGAACGACAACCTTTCCTGGACCCATCAAGGTTCCTCCTGTAAGGTTGTGGCCCCTTTGAGACTCTGGGATTTTCAAGTGTGGTCTTGCTTCCGAGAACTCGGGTCTCGAGCGTAATTCAACCGCGATTGGGTGGTTCTGAATGAAGTCTTCTATTTCCCGACTTATGTCGTCTTCGGGGGTAAACATTTTGAGCGTTTCTTCGTCTGAAGGAGGACTCAGGATGCCATTTGCGGCTTTGATTGCTGGTATTGCGGCCATGATGAAGCCTGCGCTTGTAAAGAAGAGCCCAGTTGCTACGGATAGGAGGACGCGAACAAAAAGATGTCTCTTGGAGCGATTTGGAAGCGCAGACTCTTGAAGTTTGGGAAGTTAGTTGATTGGTTCTACCAACTGCTGAGATGATGGCTTACCTTGCGCAAATCGGAGGCGGCTGTAAACACTGAAATGTTGAATTGGGAAAATTTTGGCCGGGGTGTTTGCGAAACGCACTCTTCTCGCAGCGCCAGAAAAGCCGGCGCTAGAGTTAAAGAACAACCTCGCCGCGGGCATAGTTAGATTGAAGTTTTAGACTAGTTCACGGTAGTGGAGCCATGTTGAGTTGATGGCCGAACTGATTCAGTTGTTTTCATAGGGGAGTTTCTCCTTGCAACCTCGGTCCACGGTCTACGGATACGGTAAGCACGGAGTAACGGCGTATTATTAAACCGAGCATTTCATCGGTATGAGAGCCGTTTCCTTCACATAAGACTCAGCTCCTTTCCCGGTAGAAATGTTTTGTTTTATATATCTCGAAAAGAGTACGGCGAAACTCATCATTGTTATATAATCATCTCTACAATACGAATTCAGCGATCTTAGATTGAGATTTGAGTGAGTACCCCACGACGACGTCATCTCAAGAGACCCCTGAATGTCACGAGCGTTCCCTTGCTCTGGTAGGTTGAAACTCACTCCCAGGAACGCCCGCCACGTGCAACGAAGCTTCCCACGAGCAATTCTTTCATACAGGAGCTTCTGCGTTGCATGTATCTAAAAGCCAATTACTTCAGAAGCATGAGTTAAGATCTACTTTACTTGGTCTAGTTGATGTATCGAAGCGCCCAGAATAGAATCAGCAATGGTTCATCCTGCTCAATGGAGGGGTCAATTATTATGATCGAGATGCATGAAATTCAGGGCGGGGTCCCTGCATTGCATGATGGGCTGAGCTTGGAAAGTGAAGAGCTCCAAGACACTCTACGGTGGGGGAGTTCTTAAAGGCTGGACTCTTCCCGCCGTCATCCCGTCCCCTTTACTTCACCTACTTCACATACTAAACCTATTGATTCAAGCCTCACTTACGACGTACAATATCACTACAAATCTCTCAGAAACTTCCACTACTCAAACGATAAACATGGCGACCGCTGAGACTGTCGAGCTTGGACAAATCCACGAGCCGAAGGACGAGAGCATCAAGACCTTCAATGATATCGAGGTTGAGATCAAGACAAAGCTCCAGCACCTCCGCCATGAATCAAACAGTATGCGCTTCTTTCCCTCCGGTGGTATAGATTATGGCTAACACTCACTAGAACACGAGCCCGAATATTTCAAGGCTGTCGCAGATCTCTCTGATAGGGAGCTTACCACGTTCTCCGGTTCGCATCATACATCCTTCAAAGTATAGAGTCGAGCAAGAAATTAACATGTAGAAGCCGATGATCTGAAGGAAGTTCGAGTGGCGACTTCTGCGTACGGCATGCATCTCTTCGGCAAAATCGAATTCCCCAAGAGTAAAGGCAATTACTTTATGTTCCGAGCCTTCATCGGTGGCGACGGTCCCAGCCTTCACTCTATTCGCATGGACGAGATAGAGATGCCAGATGGAGATAAAGTGTTCAAGGCGATTTTCTCGAAAGACGATAAACTCGAGTGGTTTGATACATAGGTTTAGCCTTGAATTATTGGACAGACCTAAGAATGGAAGTTTTGGGTTGCGAGGATGGCCTGCATTTTATGAAGTACGGAGGTATAATAGTGGTACATTTTGATGATTTTAATGTTATACCCTTACCAACGCCCACAGTCCTTTTGCAGCCTTCGCCTTACTCTTGACGCTTGCTGTCCTACTTGCATGCCGCGAGTTGTCTAGTCTCTCTTTAGGGACTGTGTCATCGTCACGGATTTCCTGAGCTCTCTGTTCTTTTTCTACCACAATCTTTCCAATCTCACTGATCTTCCAGGCACGCAGAAACCACATGCATACTGCAGCTCCGATATACATAAAGCCAGCAAAGAGCTGAGCGTGCAGGTAGTTCCCGGTTGGAGTTCGAAGTTGTAAGCCAATGGGCTCAGCGAATGTGGCTGGTATGACGAGAACAAGCCATGTCATGGATAAAGCTGATGGAAGGACTTTTAATCCAACGACTTCTGCACCAACAGGACCAATCACCGTCCACAGCGTCCCAGCTACAGTACCAACTAGGATAGCGAAGAAGATGAGCACGCCGTATGTTTTCGCGAAGATCCAAATCACGAGACAAAAGAGTCCAGTTGCAAATGTGCAAACACCAGCAATGTTAATCCTACCGGTCGAATCCGAGAAATACCCAACGAAAGGTCGACCAAGACCTTGTCCAAGATTCAAAAGGGCTCCAACGACGGAAGCTTGCTTTGCTGATAGTCCCACACTCTTAGCGTAGTTGGGCAGAGAGAAGAGAAGCACAATATAACCTAAGATGCTGAAGAAAGCCCAAGCTAGCAATAAAAGGAACTCTGGCCGTTTCAATAGCTTTGAATCGAAGGCGACGATCACGGAGCCTATAGCCTTGTTTCGGTCTCGAATCAGGATTGCGCATATCCCGTTGACGACGCACGAGACTATAGCAAGAACCCGGAATGCCCAACCTAGGCCGATAGACTGGATCATTGCGTTTGTTGCCAAGGAATATACTAGTCCTCCCAGGCCACTTCCCGCGGTTGACAGGCTATTTGCAAAAGAACGGCGACGGGCGAACCACTGCGGTACTACACCCACGGAACCGACAAACAGAAATCCCATTCCCTAGTGGTTGAGTTAGTGGGAGGTCTCCAAATCAACGGGACGCAGCTTACAGTTCCGAAACAAACTCCCTGGGAGAGAAACAGTTGCCATATCTCAGACGCCCATGAAGCTCCCAACAGTGCCGCGGTTTGAAAAACTACGCCGATAAGAAGGGTAGTCCGCGTTCCAAATCGTCGTGTGCAAACAGTTGCGATTGGAGATACAAGTAGTGCAATGGAAATGGATAGCCCTCCGACAAAAGCATATTCGAGAGAGCTTGCGCCAGGATATGTATTTGCTGTGAGGTAGTGAGAGAGGAATATACCATAAGACTATTCTCTTAGCAGGTACACTTTATGACATACACGATAGGTAATACTCACACTGTTTAGCCCCCATGTATGCGCGTTGATGAGGCCTACACAAAGGACACATACCCATCCTTCAGGGCCCCAAAGTTAGCATTACTTCTTGCAAAAATGTATGTATAAGTTCTTGGCATGATTTGAGACCAACAATTTGCTTTCCAGTCCAAAGTCACCTTGAACCACTAACTATACATACCATATCCTCCGTCGGGAGGTACATCTGCTACTACTTCAGACACCTCTTGGGACGGCTGCTCTTCTTCAGGACCTGTCGTTTTCTCAGATGGGTCCAGCGATGGCCGGCCGTCTAGCCCCACCTCCTTGTCGATACTGCTGTTTTGAATTTCATCCTCGAGATGTTCACGGTTCATGCTCGTCGGCTCGATTCTTATTTCCGGAGTGTAGGTAGCCAAAAAGGGAACAGAAAATTGGAAAATTTGACTGAGTCTGATGACGACGTTGGACATAGGCTCAAGAATAACACAGAATCAAAGATGCGCGAATCTGTACAAGCACACAACACAAGATGAAAGCAATGATATGTAGTGAGGACGGTGAGAAGGAACCAGACATGAATAATGACGCTTATGACAATTTTTCCTCTCTCTCTTACCTCCCCGCCATTGGGTACAAAAAACTACGGAAATATCAGTGGATATGGGCCATTTGCCGTGATCCGTTGCCAGGGTATTTTTCTGGTCTGGGGAAGTCTGGTCGCGACGAAAGAAAGGGAATACACTACTTAAAGTAGTCTGGGATCGTACAGAGGGGATCATTGCTCTTGATGTAGATGATGATAATGGGGATAGCATCATGGGAGAAAGACTGACGATAGTTTTGCCTCGATAATAGAAGCTTGATGTCACTGATAAAGAAAAGGATAACAGAGCCTTTGCCTCGGGTAGATCTAGAGATCTCTACCCCGTACCTCCGTACATCTCGCGCTAATGAGTCTCTGGCTGCTGCCACTGCTGCAGGCAAAAGTGTGTTGGGTCGCAAGCTTGTGGAGTACAGAACTCAACGACAAAAGCCTTTCTCAATCTGATAATTAAATACCTCCAATAATGTTTGTCGAGCTGACATTACGACCACATTAACATCCTTTGAAGGTGCATAGTGTGCATATTCCAGCAATGCATCGGAGCGCCACGACCCCCCTTGCCGCTCATGCAAGGTTGCCAGGCCGACATGAATATTATTGGAATCGACTTGCGAACTTTGATACAGCTGCAGGTGCCAACAAACAAAGCTCAAGTACAAAGTGATACTGACTCACCTTTCTGTTCCACATTCGCTTTTATACACTGTTTTACCCAAATTGACCATCTGTTATTTGAACGCGACTGTCTGCCATAATAATATAGCCCCCCCCCTGATTCGGTTTGCTGATAAACAAGCTGTTCCCACCTCCCTCCTGGAATCGAAAACATCCAAGCTTTGCACTGCATAAAGAAAACGCGCCTTACTCATACCGCCACTTGCTGCACAATAACTCCCTATTTTTATTCCTCGGTTCTCACAACTACGCTGGATTCCCACTCCTGTACGGAGTAATCCACGGTTGACACGTAATTGAGCATCTCACGAAAGCTCGACTCAACCATGTCGCTGCGTCTGAGGTCGAAAGACCGCAATCGCAAGGCTACGCCGCCAGGGAATTACATGTCGAATGAGCAATTTGGTCGGTGCATTCAGTTTTCTTGCGTGTTCTTCAATACTTCAGCTCTCCGCGCATCCGATTTTCGATATATACGTACAGCTACTAACTTGCTTTCCAGCCGAGTACCTGGCAGATCTCAGAAACAACCGCGTTGCACGACCTAGTGGCGCCAGACCTCAGCCCTCGAGCAGACGTGAATCAGACAGAGTAAAACCTACACAGCCTCTAGAGAATAATGAACCAACCGACCTTCCACCACGTTCCACGAGTGCTGCGTCTAACAGACGGTCACAGTCAGCCCTCTCGAACTACTCCTCGACATCCTCAAAAAGAGGTCGGGCTCTTGTTCAACAACCCAGCATCGTTGCACGAGACTCTTTCTCAAAAGCGCGAACTGTACCTCTCAAACCTTCCGAGGTTGTACCTACCGCTACGTACATTGAACGCGGTCAGAGATGGATGGAGAAGGAAGAAGCTGTGGCTTTGCGAGAGGCCATGGAAGATATGGATGTCACGCCTGAAGACGAGGAGGAAGTCCGCATTCATGCTGCAGCACAAGAGGAGGCTTCAGAGTTGGTTTACCAACACCAGCACCCTGAAGTTGTTCCTCAACCAGGTGCACCATATCGATACAAGGAACATTTGAAGAAGAATAGCTACGCCCATGCAAGAACTCAAAGTGTTGGACGCTATGGCGGACTCGCACTTGTCACTGGACTTGCCCGAGACCTCCCTCCACGCACCATATCTGGGAGTTCAAGCGGTAGTGACATGCGGTCTCCAACGCTTTCGGGAGACTCTTTCAGTCCAGACGGTGTTCGACGCTCAATGGATTCTACGCAAAGTGCTGCAGGTGCATTAGGCAGCCGAGCTTACGGGTCTCTCTCGAAATCCAGTAGAACTTCCGGCGAAAGCTCTCGGCGGAAAAGCAGCAGCAAAAGAAACATCAGTGGCGAGCTTGCTGGCGTTTTTACAGGAGACCAAATTTGGGAGGAGCCAGAACAAGAGGATACCGGTCGTGGCCGTTCTCATGAATCAAGAGATGTGCCTGCACCTCTGCGACTCAAAGCTCGGAATCCTTTGAACCGTGTGTCATTTGCACAAGACCTTCCACCACGTTCAAGTAGTACTCCTCCAGAGCAAGTTCAAAAACTCTCGAAGTATGAAATCCATCGCAATCCTCCCTCTCAGTCAAGGAATCCAGCTTACACAGCAAATCCTCCACCTTCAAAAAGGCTTCCAGAAGAGAAATCAGGTTCATCAGAGGAATCTGCACCTGAGCCGCCCATGAAGGATGGACTAGAGATTAGAAGTGAAGAGATTCGTCTTGCTACAAGCATGCGTCTTAAGGATCGTAGTCCCAAGTTGCCGACGCCAACGGTTGTCAGTGACAAGCCGGGGCGCCCCATTGTAAGCTTTGATAAAAATTGGAAGCCGAAGGAGGCTGATGTAAAGCCAGAAGAGTGTTCAAGACAGGCCCAAGGCCGTGCCGAAGTCCAAAAGAAAGGATTCCCTTCTGGACCGCGCGCGCAAACTTTCCCAGCCCCTGTTCCGTCAATTCAGCTTCCGGACGCACCATCAATCCGAGTGAGCCCCAGTCCGCCTGTCCCAAGTATCAATGTTCCTGATTCCACGCCGTCTGTCCCTACCATAAATTTTCCAGATGCACCTGTAATTTCTGTTTCAGCGCCTGCGGTTCCAACGATAAATATTCCAGGGGAAAACACAACTAAATCAACAAGGCCTTTACCAACGCCTGCAATTCCAACCATCAGTGCTCCAGGAGAGAGTGCAGTCTCAAGACCCCTTCCTGATCCGAAGAAGTTTGCTGGTCGACCGCCTCCACGGAATCATGCCACGGCAATAGTTCCAAGAGGTCACTGGTCTCCAGCAGTGGGCAACAGAGCCACAGCAACCTGTCATCAATGCCAGCTACCTATTGAGGGACGTGTGGTAGCAATCCGTGGAGTTCCTGAACGTTTTCATCCACATTGCTTCATCTGCTTCACTTGTGGGACGGGTCTGGAAGCTCTTGAGATCAGCCCAGAACCTGATCACAAGCGCGCCGAACGTCTCGATCGCATCCAGCGCCGAGCTCATGGAGAGTACATCGAGGAGGTGGAAGGTCAAACTGAGGCAGAAGACGGCGATGACCGTTTACGCTTTTACTGTCATCTAGACTGGCACGAGCACTTCGCTCCAAGATGCAAGCATTGCAAAACACCAATTATTGGCGAGCATGCTGTGGCTTTGGGAGAGCATTGGCATTATGGCCATTTTTTCTGTGCCGAGTGCGGCGACCCATTCGAGAAAGGCATGACCCATATTGAGAAAGACGGGTATGCCTGGTGCTTGAGTTGTCAGACAAAGCGCACAGAGAGACAAGCTCCAAAATGCAAGAAATGCAAGAAAGCGGTCATAGGCCAATACGTACAAGCTCTCGGTGGAGAGTGGCACGACGCCTGCTTCCGATGCGCAACATGCAATGGTGGATTCGACGATGGTCAGATCTTCCCAAAGCAGGTTGGAAGCGGAACGATCGTTTTGTGTACAGGATGTATAGAGAGGGAGTTGAAGGCGTGATTGTGCAGTTGTTAACGTTGCCGTAATATCTCTGGCTTGCCGTTCTCTTGATTGCCTTTCCTAGTCCTATTGTTTTCACACGCTCCTTTTTTAATTCCTTTAAGTACAGTACGAGTTCCACGATAATTTGAGTTCATCATGCCCGTCATTTGAATCTCTTATGTTCGGTTGTTGGTTGCATTGCGTATGGTGTTGTGTATCGAAGCATGTTTGGCGCCTTTTTGGAGCTAGAGTAATAAACCTGAAATAAATTGTGATTATTCAGTAATTTGTGGTTCTGTAAACTTTGAACCAGCTCAAGTGACTAGCGACTTTGAACCTCACTGGACACGTTAAGAGTATTTCCTACATGGTTCAACCGTACTCTTTTCCTCCTAATTCAATAATTTCAAGACTATAAAGTCCAAAAACCAATATCGATCTCCTCAAACATGTCCATCAAGGCTTCTCCTCCTTCCACTTCGGCAGAGGATCGGCACCCAAATTCGTGTCATTTAGTAGTGCATGTAGGCCATCATTCCTAGGAGCGGGGAGAACGGTAGAGAATGAAGAGCTGTAACTAGCAGAGTTTGCAAGCATTACAAAGTAACCAGTCAAAATACTCAGTAGAGTGACAAATAATGCAGCAGCGTAAACAGCAAGGAGGTTTCTTTGAGTGTAGACATAGACATTTTGAGGTGGGAATATTGTGACACTTGTCAAGGGAATGGTGCCGTTTTGGCTATTCTTGAGATTTAACTATAGAACTTAGGATACGGGCTAGATAGAGGGCAACTTACAGAAATCGGGGTTGGCTGAAAAGACTCATGGTCATGTTTTGAAAGAGTTCTTCGACGCCATCCTTCAGTGTCTGAGTTTTGAACTGGTAGAGAAGATCTGTGTCATTTGCCGACCAGCTATCCTCTACGGTCTTGTGCAACATAGCCTCGAATTCTGTGCAGTCAATTAGAAATATAGCGAGGATTTGTGTTGCATTGATGAGTCTATTTCCATAGCGGTCTTCGCTGATCTCACCAACGAGAATCTGGTTAAGAGCTGCCATCATAGATTCGTATCCAACAAGCTCATGTATCAAATTTATATTATTCAGAAACGAATCAAAATAACCCTCTGGTCCTGGGTTACCAATTGAAGGTACTTGATTGAGATACTCTGATTGGATATCGAGTGACTGTGCACCTTCGCTGTAGGAAAATCCCACAGTATAAGATGTGTTGTGTAAGATGCACTGAAGCATATTTGGAGATACAGACGGCTGCCAGAATTTGCTCGAGAGCGGAGTTTAAAGGAACAAAGTCGAGCCTAGATGAGTCCTATTCCAGGTGCCATCCCAACTGTTATCGACATTATTAGTGTAGTCGGTAAATTCGCTCCTATTGCAGTCTGGAACCCAAGCAGTGTAAATTATGGAGCTTGCCCAAGCAGGGGTTGGCTATTGTATTTTGTTGCTGGCTTCCACAGATAAATAGTCGCACTGAAGTCCTGGGATAAAAAAATTCAGAGTGTATGATGAATTAAGGGATGGGAACGACGCTGGAAGAATGGTTCCACTTGTGGCAGTGGCTATCGATAGTCATGAGACCAGTAGACCAGGCCCCAGATACTGCTCCACCCCAGCTCCAGGCTCTCTATTCTGGCAAGACAAAACTGGGGGCTGCCATAGGAAGTGGAGTTGTCGAGCTTTTCAAGATCGGGGATGTTTCAACTGTTAGAGTTGCAGGGCTAATAACCACAGAAATGGGAATCAACCTATCCATTATCAGTAGAGTTTACCACGGGGTCAAACATACTCACCAACTCGGTAGGGCCAGACATATCAGGATTGGGTTGTGCCACCCACAGCAATATCAAAGAAGGCGGCTGGATTATTGAGAACCTCGAACATTGAGTTTATACTCGATTCTTTGTTTGTTGTCCTCTTTAATATTCATCAAAATAGTTGGAAGTATGCAATTCCAACGGATGCAACAAGGAAGCTCTTCACAAAAAAAGCAAGACCTGTGCCGATTTGGGTGTTCTACTGCTGGCCCAGGCCGTCTCCCACTTCATGACCATCTAGGCTCTTGTAAAAGATGTGATGGGCAACTACCATCATCGTGCTAAGTAAAAAAGTCCTAGCATCAACGAAGGCGCTCTCTAGTGAATACGCTTCCGAGTGCTTGCGAGCAGGCGCTGCAGATAAGGCGATCCACAACTCGTAAGTGATGGCTCAATGTTCTTGAGTTCGTAGTTGGCGGGCTTTCCAACGTTATTCATCAAGGAGAGTCTGAACCTGGTAAAAGCCTTGCAGCAACATTATGGCCCTGGCCGTCGAATTGTGTGCCATTTCTTATGTATTGAGTTTGTGAGGTCAGCGTACTGATAACTGATAATCTTGATGCTCCATCATCAGATCTAGAATGATGCAAGGAAGCCATTGCCTTCGATAGAAAAGCATAATTAGAAGATTATAAGTTTTGAAAGTATACCACAACAGGATACAGTGGTAGGTACAAGAGGGATGGGAGATGGAATACAACAATGGCAGGAACCTTCGACAGACTAACGCGATGAAAGCCAGACCTTTTCTCCTCACAAGAAGCTAATCCTAAGCCTTGCGTCCCTAAGGTATTCGAGCAACAAACAGAAAGTGTGAAATCCCTAGAGAAGGACGGTAACAACACGCTGTCCATTAATACTTATGATCGTATCAACTAGCAAAACGCTGTACTAATATGTATAAAATTCAATTTCATATCCCTACGTAACTATAAACATTCTTAGGTTCCTGCCCTTAATAGTATACACTCCACAGCTTGCTTGGAATATCAAAACCACCATGACAATGAAAGTGTGAACCGGTCCCGAAAACCTTGCCAGAGAAGCTTCATCAACTCAACCCCATCACACACGCTTCAGACAAGACATGTTTTCGCCAGTTGCAATACACAACTATTGTCTGGCTGGTAGCTGCCGTAACACAGACATGGCTGGGTTAGGACCATTCCTTGGAAGTCGTCTCTCATGCGGACGCATCATTCGTATAGGCACTGCATTTCCGTCCTGAATAATGAATACATCGGCTTGATACGTAGCCCAGCGGGGTTGAGTTCCAAAATAGACAGTTATATGAGGATCCGCCCGACGACGGACCCGTCGTCCCCCAATCCTGGTGTTTGTTGTTTCGTGGTTACAGTGCCTTTGATGCTCATTAGATTATTAATCAGGTTGAAAACTCCGTATGTAAACATACCTGATCCAGATTTCGGTGAAGCCTCGGTCTCGCGCTGCCTCCCGAGCCACCCTCTCACAACCCACTGCTCTCCCGGGATTATTCGTCTCGCTAGGAGCAGCCGTAGTCCAAGTTATCTACGAATAACAATGCTATTAGCGAGTGATAGGTAAGAATCCTATGCATAATTGCGCGGACAGAAATCCTCCGTTGTTCCAAAACCTCAAGAGTATTGCTTACACGTGGGTCATCTCGTGTACCACTGCCAACTACTCTCCAATGAGTCTGAGGCGTTGGATCACCCATTGTTCAGTTCGGAACAGACAATACTAAAGATTGTAGCGAGAAGGAAAAGGTAAAACACAGTGGATGAACTGAGGATAAGTACAAATATGAGAATAAGAATGCTGAAGCTGATGATCTGAAGAAGAAAGAAATTGACAAGCCGTTTGTCCCATGGTCAAATATATAGCAAAAGAGCAATGGAGCATAAGTATACTGCTTTGCAAACATTGATCTTGGTGGCGTAGATTCCAGCGCTTCCACAAACCTTGGGTAACATCGTAGAAGTTCGGCATTTTTGCTTTGCACAAGGCTCAGATGAACTTTCATTGGGACTCATTGAAGAGCGAGTGGAGGGCTCAACTTCCAAGCAGGCCTGATGTTCTGATGTTCTGGTGAGTTTTGAAAATCCAACTTTTAAGCAGGCCGGCTTTTCTCATGTCTCGGGGCCTTGAGGCATGCAAACATGTGCTGCTGGCAAGAGCCGTACGGTCACGGTCCAACAAGAGGGAATGTTGATAGCTACCTAGATAGGTCGGCCACCCAGACAAGTTGTGACAATAGACAGCGCTTAGGATTCGGCAGATGGCACTGTATTCCTACTTTCGTATACCGTGTACTAGGGAGGTAAGGTACCTACGTAGTTAATGTTTGATGTACAGCTAAGGATTGTAAACGCGCGGCAACGGCCTGCACTGGCCCCGCCGCGGATAGCGCTAACCTTAAAATACGCGCTGGTGCGAAAGTACTTTCAGCCTCTTGTAAACATCATTTGTGAGCTACGAAGTATCTCCGGATTAAACGCCCAGTATGTGACTCTCATTCCCTGCTTTGCATGGCAGCTTCATGGGTACTCTGTATTCCCCTCTCGTTTGTACAACTGCGCCTATTTCATCAACTTCCTCTGATACCTCGTAGCTTTTCTGTAAAAGGCCCACGTTGCTTTCGCACACAAGGACCGTATTCAGAGCGGGTTCACCTTTGTACGAGTATTCACATACCTTCGTATAAAGACAAAGGGAGTAGCTGCACTGTACAATCTGTAACTGTAGCAAGGCGGCATATTTCACGTACCGTTTCGATGCAGACTTCTGAGGACGTCCCGAAAATGTCTTCGCCTCTTCCCGAGCCACTTTCTGAACCATTTGATGACCTCGATAACTTCGATGACCTCAATTACCTCGAAGGAGCGTTGTACAGCCGCGGATGGATGGATGGTCTCGAAGATCGCGAGGAGTACAAACATGGTGGATTTCACCCTGTCCATCTCGGGGATTACCTCGGAAAAGACAATCGATACAGGGTCATACACAAGCTTGGAAATGGAGGCCTTGCAACGGTATGGCTTTGTCGCGACTGCAAAACCAATAAGTACGTGGCTTTGAAGATCATCAGAGCTGATGCGTCCGGCGATGACTGCGCAGAGTTGAAGTTGATAAATCGCAAAGATCTGGACTTCAACCAAGCTGGAGGGAAGCACATTGTGCTACCTCTCGATCATTTCTGGATTGAGGGACCGAATGGCTCGCATCTTTGTCTGGTTCTTCCAGTCTTAGGCCCGCGAGTCCCTGTCATATGGACCGCTTTTAGCAGGTTTCCAGACCCTGATAAAACCTCGAGAAGTATTGCTCTACAAGTAGCAACTGGTTTGCAATTCCTTCATCGGAATGGAATCTGTCATGGTGGTAAGTCTTGCGGCTCTGAACGCCCTAATTGCTTGAATCTATAAGCTGAATGATTCCCTAGATTTCCGGCCATCGAATATTCTCCTACGGCTATCGGATCTCGACAGTTTGACTGAGGAACAAATAGCCACGGAATTTGGAGAGCCTCTAAAGGACCCGGTTCTCACAATGTCAGGCGAAATTCCAGGACCGTCAGCTCCAAAATATACTGTCAAACCAATCAACTTAGAGGCACTTGATTCTCGGCATTTAACAGACCAAGCCTGTATCATTGACTTTGGTGAGTCGTATGATTTGTCTAGTCCGCCTGAAGGGCTGGGAATTCCATCAGCCTACTGCTCACCAGAGCTCATATTCGACAGCTCGGTTGGGGTTGGTAGCGACATATGGGCCTTTGCCTGCACACTCTACGAAATACGCTCCATGAGGAGTCTTTTTGAGTCCTTCAGTGGCGATGATGATGAGATACTATTGCAAATGGTCAAACTACTTGGAAGGTTCCCTGATCCGTGGTGGGCTTCTTGGGATCCACGAAATCGTTGGTTCAACGAAGATGGCACGCCGCGGATCGATCCTGAGACGGGGAAAGCATTTGTGAATTGTTTTACAATCCCAAAACTTCTTTCAGATGGTGTTCACTTCACGATTACTGCAACTCAGCGGCCAGTAGATATTGTTGTTCCCCCGCACGAAAGGGAAATTCTCGCAGACCTTCTTCTTCAGATGTTAAAATATGATCCTCAATCGCGGGTTACAGTTGAATCTGTGTTGGAGCACCCATGGTTCAAACTTTGAAGATTTATGTTTATGGGAGAGCATACTTTGAGCGCTTTTCTATGAGAGAGATCACATTAATGGCTAGGCTAGGCAATAATCTGATCATGGACGTCAGAGATTATCACGGATTTTTTATCTTCGCTTGCTGTGAACCGAGAATGTGCTTTAAATTTCGCTGTTAGTTAGAGCTTGCCATACTTATAATTCAAGCTACCTACGACAAGAACTTATTAAGCCACAGAAAAGTGCCGTAGATTGAAAAGGGAGAGTAGAGCAAAGTTTACATGCATCCCTTCGTGGTTTCACCTAAATCGCAATAGTTAAGCGAGTGACCTCCTATTCTCAGGTTCGCTTGGGTCTCGGGTGTTGCCATTGGTGACCAAAAAACAGGGCGGACAACCATGTAGTGAAGTCGAATTGACGGTGAGACTGACGTGAAAACCAGGAAATCCCCACTTCAACAAAGGCACTGCGTTGGAAAAAAAGCAATTCCATTCTGATCTGATTTGACTGAGCTCTCTGGACAGTTTCTCCTCTCTGACCTTTCCCTCTTCTTAAAGTATCATCTACTTACAGTGTGTTCAGGGACCGGATAATATCGTGATTTTTGCGGGGTTATCGACCTACCTTAGCTATCTATCGTCAAGTCAATAAAAGATCGCAAAACCCAACGAACCAACATACCAGCGATAGCGTGATAAGGTAATTCACATTCCTCAATTGCCTCGCTCGTGTTATTGACTAACTTGAAATAGCAGCAATAATGCGATCATCAACGATAATAGCAACTTCCCTCTCCATCCTCCTTCCCATCTCAGCTGCCGTCCAGATCCCCTCAAGATTCGAGCCTTTCTTCCCCTCTCACCTCGACGATGTTCTACTCTCCAATGATACCTTAATACCCGGGGAGGGACATGAGCTGCTCAAGCGCGCCAACAATTGTCCTTCGAATTATAATTCGTGTTCAACTTTTGCTGCGGCTGATGCAGGTGCTTGTTGTACGAAGAACTCGGTGTGCACAACTGATGGAAATGCAAATATTGCATGTTGTCCTACCGGTAAGCAAACCGTCTTCTAATTAATTGCTCTTTAAGTACCAATGCTCATATAACAAATTATAGGTGCAACATGCACAGGAACAATCGCCTCACGAACAGCCGTAGCCACAGCCTCAGCAACAGTAACAGCAACCTACGTCTCAAACATCTACTTCCCATTCCCCTCAATACCCACCACATACGCCAACAGCGCAGCCTGTACGTCAGCATACAGCGCCTGCCAAAGCAACTACGCGCTCTGCACACAAGATCTCTCAGGAAACGGGTTCGGAGTTACTGTTAGTGCTATTGGAGGAGGAATCACAATCGCTCCATCTGGTACCAATGTTGGATATTCTAGTGCTACTAGTATTTGTAGTTCTCTAAGTTCCGAAGCTTGTCAGGGTTTGGAAACTAGTATGTGTGCTCAATATGGTACGGCTACTACTACTTCAGGTGCGACTACTACATCTGGGAATACGGTTTTTATTGTGGGAGCTACTTCGAATGCTGCTCCTAGACCTACTATGGGATGTATGGCTGCTGTGGGCGTTATGGCTGGTTTTGGTTTGGGTATGGCTCGTCGGATTGTGTGAATGGTGTTGATGAGAGTTATGTGTTTTATGTGTGCTATGTGTGCTATGTGCGTTTGGTCGTTTATGGAATGGGCCATGTATTAATGATGGATGATAAAGGCTCAAGTTTATGAAAATGAAAAGCGGGGGCGTCTGAGGATTTGACCAGTAAATACGGAGTATCTTCTTCTTTGCTTAATGTGGAAGGAAGTGTTTCGAATATGAATACATCTGAATCTTTTTTGTTCTTGTATATTCGTTTTAATGGCTAGGTATATGATTAATCCGGCTGGCAGGTGACTAAGTTACTACCATATACTCTTATGGGACTGTAGTCCTGAGAAAAAGTCACGTAATAGTGTCGAATTTCACTAAAGGTATTCTGGTTTCTATGCAAGTTATATGGAGAAGGTGGAGTTATTTTGATAGTTTTATGGCGGTGAGGAGAATGATTAGAAACCTTGATCATATTGTGAAGAATTCGTACTTTATGCAAATGTGTCAAAGAGGCACTTTAAAATGAGTAAAACATTGTGGTACAAGTCTTCAACATGATCTCCGAGAAGCCGCCCACTTGTATGACATCTCGCCAAATCGATCCATTGCCATCAGAACCCCATAGAACTCCCAAATACTAATACAAAAATTGATTTCCTCAATCCCAACCACGACCCCCAGCATAAGAAGTAGCCTTCAAACCATCAGCCTGAATTCTCCAAAGCGGACGACCCAGCTCAATAAGTCTCTCCCCAAACTCCTCCAAAACCTTCTCCACAAACTCTCTATCATGATCAATCAAAGGAACCTTCGCAACAGTAGTCTTCCACCACCCATCTCTCCATTCATTCAAAGCCTCTTTCGCAGCAGGATGTTCCAGTTGAATATCCTTGGCAATGAGATAGAAGCTACCTTTGTGTTTGTAGGCTCTCTGAGATTTGAATACCGAGATTGAGGAGAATTTGTTGAAGGTGTAGAGTAGATAGACAGAATCCCAGTAGTCGATCTTTTGGAGTAGCATTACCATTGTTCCTCCGGTGATGATTCGTTGCATGGTGAGGATCTGGGTTGGTAGGAGATATTAGTAAATATTGGATAATTGGATATAACCCTTACCAATTGAGAAAGGTTGAGTCTTGGTCTTTCAACGTCGCGCTCTTTTCGGTAGTCAGGACGATGGTGATTGCGCAAGACATTACCCTATAAAGATCGCAGAGTTAGTAGGTTCTCCTATACAATTATAAAACGAAGAGTAGTTTGAGGAGATGAAAGGAATTTGGCGCAGAAACAAGCCGTTTGTCCAAAACTACGAAAGACGTGCCGAAGTGCTTGAGTACGTACATCGCAGAACACCAGGTCAAACTTGTGGCTCCTAAACGGTTGAATGGCGCTGAAGTTTTTATAATCAGGATGATCTTTCGGGATGGGTCGATCCGAGAACTCTTTGGAAAGTGTTGTCAGATCACAATACTTGACTACGAATTAGAAGTTAGTAATTGCAATTCGCAGAATTGTGAAAGTAGAAGGGAATTCGGGGAAAGAAGACAAAGAGCCATTTACTAACCACCAGAAAACTTCTCCTTAACCTCACGCTGGATTGGGTGACCGTTGCGCTCCTCGGCCAATGTGATACCATAAACATGGGCATCCGGATTATACTTCATGGCAACCGCTGAGTAGCCACCTGGCGCGCAGCATATATCAAGCACGTTGAGTGGCCTCGGTCCTGCGAGCTGAGGGGTGTAAACGCCAGCAAATGCTTGCATCTCCTCTGCAATGTCCTTCATCAACTGATAGATGTGTAATTCTCCACGAGAACTGGTATTGTCAGCTCTTTGCCTTGCCCTCTTGAAAGCCGTGTCCCCTAGCTCACTTTGCCAGCCCTATAGAATGTAAGCTTGGTTAGAAGATCTTCTTTGTAGGTATAGATGGATGGTCACTTACGTCTGTTCTAAAACCTGCAACTCTCTCAAACTCTGCATCGCGTGAGATGAGAAACTCGAAAACGAACAAGTTCTGGCCCTGAAGGTGCTCTGAAGCCCGGCGGCGCTCCTTCTGCACCTCGATGTCCTCGTCTTTCTTCTTCTCTTCCAATGTATCGTCAAATCCGATCAAAACAACCTCATCGTCCTCGGCGGTACCTTGTATTTGCAGAGTATCAAGTCCGACCAAGGCAACCTCCTTATCTTTGGCACCGTCTTGGCCATGAGTACCGTCAAGTCCAATCAAAGAAGCCTCATCATCCTTGACGGTATCTTGTTCCGGAATGGCGTCAACTCCAATAAATGTAACCTCGTCGTCTTCGGTGGTGTCTTGGTCCTCAGTAATATTGGCGGTAGATGGCGCTGTCGAATCGACCAATATTACAGGATCGTTGCGCATTTCATTGCCAGAACGGGACATGAGGGAAGGAGAGCACGATTCGGTGCCGAGTGGCGTATCTTCAATCTCTAGATGCTGATTCATAGCTGTGACAGAAGCCTTGCTGCGCTTGATTGATTCAGGACATTCTACCAGCTGCCCCAGCTCATTGATATACATATCCCTCTGGTCAAGATCCTTTGAGGCGCGCTCTTGTATTGCTTTCTTCAGCAGCAAATGCAGATTCTCTTTTGTGGGGGAGGGAGCTTGTTTCGTGGAGCCTTTGAGCGATGGAGATACGATGGGGTTGTTCTCTCCAACAGACTTTGGTGACTTTGCTGTGAGCTTGAGGGTTTCGGCTTCAGCAGACAGTTTTGTAGGTGGCGCAAGTCGAGCTTTCTCATTGACGGAGAGTCTCGCCAGCTTGAAGTGACCTTGGTGATGTTGATGGTTTGAAGACGTAGTCAACTTGGGCGATGTTAACAGAATTGGAGGCGTCAGTCCTGTTAATAGGCGAGAGTAGCAAGCGCTCCCCTGTGGCAAAAAAAAGGCAACTCTTGTTTGATGGAGTTCTTACGCTAACTAATACTCATTAAGATTCTCCAATTATGAGGAACAAACTCTAAACTGTAAAGTTATGATTCACATCTTCAATCCAAAACCTGAACCCTATGTGAAAAGGCTTTGAAGTGAACTTGTCTAACCACATAGTATATGTCTACTTTGATTATCAATTGCCCAAGATTACTGACTAGGTATGCTCTCCCAATTGGGACAAAGCCTGTAAGGTTTAGAGCTTAGTTGTAGATTAGGAGGAAATGACTTCATTTTTTGTTGGAGTGATCGAGCAGATCGGATGTGATTTCTGAAGATAGTCCTTGGATACTTTAGGTGTCATAATTTCTTCCACGACCTTGCTTCTTAAAACACGACAGCCTGTCTAAATGTGACACCTGAGCTAACTTGTTGCTCAAGGCTGAAAAGGGTTCAGGGCAGACGACTACCATGAAAGGAAATGAGAAATGCACTTTGTGAGAACCCTTTGGAGAATAGAACAATCCGATACAGAATATACAATCAATCTAAGGATCATGTTTGCTTGCTTGCTGTTGAGATTTGTCTATGGTACAGTGCAGCAATCTTTGTGTTTCTTCTATTTTTATGTAACACGACTACCGTCATCTTTGAGAGAGGTGGTATCGAACCGCAAATTGCACGCCCAGCCAGATTTTTTTTTAGGGAGAAAAGCATTAATCGGCGCATGCACGCACAAAGGCAGCCGAGAACAGCACAGAAAGCAATACGCCTTGACTGGCATACTGCCGAGACTTTTTGGGATGCCGAGGCTATGCCAGAATATCAACACGAACATGTAGAGCAACAAAATAAAAGGAAAGCCATGCCCATGATTCAACGGAGGAGAATGAACACAGGTGACACAGATGCCCCAGAATTCTCCAATCTTCTGTGAGCCCCTATCAACGCCGATGAAAACCAAAGCGAGCCGTAAATACAATCAGTAGGAGGTGGTCCAGGCCAAGCATGCATCGTCTCTGCATTATGGCATAAAACATGATCAGAGGACTGTAGTACTGCCAAAAGAATGGACAGTCCAGTCTTCTGAGATGAGCAAGTTCTCAGATAGGGTATCAGCCGAAGGTGTTCGAGGACCGAATCGATGGGTTCCACATCAATTTCGACCAAGTTGGGCAGCTGAGACCCCAGAATACAAAAAAAATCACAGGTTTAGCAGCCGTGTCGTCAGCGCTCAAGTTCGGCCTTCAAGTCCGAATCCGGATCAATGAAGTTCTCAATCCTCTTGCGACTCTTCATGTCAATAGCACTACCTTGAAGTGCGGCGCGTAGCTTTGAGAAGGCTGGGCGCTCGGCGCTGGCGTCTTCACTCTTGACCAGCTCTATGTAGTGCTGTGCAATAATCTCAGGAATAGTTCTTTTCTTGTTGTTGAGCGTCTCATCATAATAGGAGATGAGGTTGTTAATACCATCCATGGTGTTTCTTTGGCTCAGATCCTCGAGAGCAAACTGGCGGAATTCGCGGTACATGGTTGGATTGAAGTTTCTGCAGAGAAAGTGCGACCAGAACTCATAGATGACTTTCATGTCCACGGGTGTCTCTCCTACTGGGGCCACTTCCCGGCTCCTCAGGGCTTTGTCACGGGTGGTGAGGTAAGATTCCTCGGTGTTCTCTTCAGGAATGGGGGTCTGCTGTTTTTGGCCTTTCTTCCACATAACGCGTGGTCCATTGCCATTAGTAGTGGATGTGGGCGACTGGGGATTCGAGGAACTTGTCGAGGGGCCGTTGCAGTTTGGCGAGCTAAATTGGGCATACATTAGAGTTGTATCGGAAAGGAGAAGGTGAGTATCACTTACGTTTCTGCAGCATGGGACCCATTGGTTAGTGCTTGACCTTGACGGAATTCGTCATTGATCTTATCGATAGTTCCTTCGTCAATGGAGCCGTTTGAAAAGGTTCGAGAAGATGCGTGGTGAAATGGCCTTGACTTTGATTCGTCGCTGGCCTTTGCGACGGGGTTGAAAACGAGAGTCAGGTTGAAGACTTCTTCGTCGGTAAATTGGGTATCGGCAGCTAGAGGATCTACGGGAGCATTCGCGCCATTAAGACCATTAAGACCACCGAAGCCATTCATAGCAGGGAGACCAGCAGGCGCAAACTCTGGCACTGCGGCGGATAGCTTTTCAGGCTGGAGTGCTTGGCCATTGCCGTTTATCAATGGTACAGCACTAACAGCTGGGAATTGTTGGAAACCTGACTCGTTGCCGTTTGGAGAAAAGGACTGTGGAGACATTGCATGTGACCCCCCCATTGGCTGGTTTCTCTGAACACGATAATGGAATTTAGGACCTTCACATTTCGCACTCTCATCCCGGTCCTCCATTGGCATCACCCAATGCTCCCAACCTTCTTTCCTTCGTAGACGATCTTCGTTGTCCTCACCCTTGATGATTTCAACGTTTTCGCAATCTTGGCAAGCGAAACGGAGTAGCTCAAAATCATGGGTAAGAGCTTCAATGCGCCTGAAGCCAGCAATGAAGGACAGGAGGACAAATCCTTGGGAGTCCATATGGTTTCGAAGGAAGGTGTCTTTCAAGAGGTTGTCGAGAGAGAAGTAGTACGCGATCTGTATTCTGAGCAACTGGAGTATATTCGGGGCATCCACATAGGGGTACGGCATAGCACTCATGGGTTGCATTGACGGGTAATCGTACATCAAACCTGAGGTCTGCAAAGGCGCAATAGAACCATTACCATTAGGGTAACGCGCACCATAAACGTTAGGAATAGATTGTGACCGGGTGTTGCCACCACGACCTCTGCTAGGTGTTTGCACGTATGGCTGGTTGCTGAAAGGTGGCTGTAGGGGAGGGCTATATGGTCCATTCTGGCGAAGGGTGTACCCATTTGACTGCGAAGGACCATGTCCATTTGCGAATCCATGTTGCGGATGTTGGCCATTTGGAAAACCACCGCGACCACGATATCCGCCACGACCGCGATCTGCACGTCCATCCCGAGCTTGCTGGCCATCTCTAGAAAAAGCAGTGTTATCCTTCATTTGCTCAGAGGCTCTGATATTGGATTCACTTCTACGTTCAGCGCGGCTGAGATTGAATTGGTTATCAAAGGCAGCACTTTGCGTTTGGTCTTGCTTGAACGCCTTGGTGTTGTCGCTCTTCTGTGTCTCGAAAGTAGCTTCGGATGCCGCGCCATTTGACAGACGAGCATCCGCAACAAAGCGCGGTTCGCCTTTGCTAGAGGAGTTGGGAAGCCCAGCTTTGGGTTTTTCACCCGTCTGGACTACAGCTGACTTACGCTGATCTCCTGTGATCTGCGATCCATCACTTGATGGCTTCGCTGATGAGCTTGGTGGTAGTGACGCGGCTCTACCTGATGACGGATTATCCCTTCCTCGCTCTCCAACCTCTGTAGGTGGATTAGTCGAGGTGGCAGAAGCTAGCGGTTTGTCACCCCCAATACTTCCATTTGAGACATGGCTACCTCGTGAACCAGCTTCTCGACCTCCACGGCCGCCTCCTCGACCTCTTCCACCTCTTTGAGGCAATGGGGTGTTAAAAGTGACGGAAGGGGTGAAGGGCACAGGATGCCATTTCTGTTTCGGCTGTGCCTTACTTGATGCAGTCTCGTCCTTCTCCTCTTTCTCAGGTTTCTCTTGGACGTGCACCTTTGCCTTACGCTTCTCCTCCTCCAATGCTGTCTCCGGTGTTGGCCAAGATACTGCATCCTCTACCGGTGGGGGAAGTTGTGATACTCTCTCATCCTTTTCGAGGGACCGGCTACCACGAGCACCGGCTCTCTTGTTCAAGGGTTCCTCTTTGACATCAGATCCTTTCTTTGCAACCTTAGTTGCAATCACCGACTCCTTGAGACCTCCATTTTGTGTTGGCCCCAGTACTTTTTCTGGAGCCTCTGCACCAGGAATCTTGGCTCGGCGCTTCGAGTCGGCAGGTTTAGCTGGCTGAAATACATCTGTATTCTCATGCTGAGTCTGCGTCGCCAAGTGACTTGCTTTTGCCTTCGGTGGTTGTGTCGCCATGCGCTGCTGCCAAATGTTGACTGCTGGTAATGGAGCAGCAACGAGTGGGATTTCTGGTTTGGCTGCTTCCTTCTCCTTCTCTGCAGCTTCAGCCCTTTCTCTCTCCGCAGTCTCGGCCTTTTCTCTCTTTGCGCCCTTGCGGTTCTTGCCTTTTCTTCCTTCTTGAGGCTCGGAAGGTCTATCCAACGCAGAGGCGGCCTGAGCACGTCTGTCTCGGTCAACCCGATCCCATACGGACGCGGGTGTTGGATGTGCTGTTAAATTTAGTTCCTCATCTTTCGGTAGTGTTGAGGTGGAGGCGGTACCAAAGCTTGGTGAAGACGGCGATGAGTTTGCATCCACCAGTGTAGTGGATTTTGATGCAAAATCTAGGCTCGCTGCTGGCGTATCGGCTCCGGTGGCCACATCGTTGTTACCGTTGACACTCCGTTCGCCACTATCTGATCCTCCTGCTCCATTTATTGACGCGGAGGGTGTGCTGGTCGACGATGTTGCGTCCTTAGCTGGTGTACTAACCCCGGATGTGCCCTGGCTAGACTGTATAGCTGAAGTAGCCGTATTTGTCGCGCGGCCTTTGGCAGCTTGTGCATATGAAAATGTAGGAGGACTAGGAGCGGCCACAACCGGCAAGCCAGATGTAGATGAGGCCATGGTGAATATGGAGACAGATATGGCTCTGTGAGGTTGTACTTCGAGATTCTGCTTCAGTGCCGAATGAGTGATTTTCACCCAGCGCTTGAACAGGTCCCAGTTGGCAAGAGGATATCACCACCAGTACTGGATGTCCGGAGAGGTGTTGTTCAACCTCCCCGCACGATCAACCCACTACTCCAACCAACTATAGACAGCCGGGTAACAGCAGATGTGATAGTGTCGAGCAGATATAATTGATCGTATGGGCAAGCGCGTTGTGAGGTTGGTTAGATTGTGCTTCGGATTGACCAAAGGTGGGAGGACAGGAAATTTTGATCGCGTTGTCTTAGGAAAGTCCTATGCCCAGGAACCTCTCAAATAAAATTTGAATTGTGCAAGGGACTGACGCAGATTTCGTTCTCGACGGAGGAGATCGCGTACACCGGATCGATCGAGTTTGTTCGATGACACAAATAGTGCTGGCAAGAACGCGAACTTGCGACCGAAATGCAAGAGCACTGTAATTCACTGTGAGTGTTAGCTGGAAGATTCCAACGAACGATGACTGTGACCAGACGTAAGTAGAGGGTGAATGGGCCTCGTGGTGAGAATCTGCCCTTTGCGCGAATATATTTTGACAATGCTCCCAAAGAAGCACAGGAATGGTCACTAACCTCGAAGACGAAAGTAACCCTGCTGGCAGCAATCGGTCTCTAGATGTCCGGTTCCAGTGCACGTTGAACAGTTCAGCAATGTAGTTGTGTTGAGCGTTTGCCGTTGCGGCTTGTGTGGCACGTCCCACAGGTAAAGTAGCTTCGAGGCAGGAAGAATTAAACAGAACGGGGAGAGAGAGATGGAAAGACCGCGGACCTTGGAATTTCCCACAGTCGAGAAAAGAAAGGTTTTGGTGCAAGGTGTACAGTAGGGTTTTCTCTCGTGTATAGATAAAATTGGATGCAGATTTGTTAGCACGGTAGTGCGTAGTCGGTTAGCCCGGGTCGAAGGTCTAGGTAGCCCCTCTTAGTCTACACTGGAGGAAAGGAAAAGCGCCTTGGAGTCTTTTTGAGATTATTACGTATTATATGTAGTACTAGGTATTTGTGTTCAGTTACGTTCAGTCATTCAGCATCTGAAGCAGAGAGATGCGATTTTGGTTGTTATTGTTTTGCATCTTTTCGGCCGTCAAGGCTTAAAGGCAGGCAGGCGCCGCCGCATAGATCTTTCAATACCGTATGAAACGATTTGCACCTCACGAGAATGCCGCTTGTCAAGTAGTCAGCCCTGTGGTGAATGGAAACTAGGTGCCATGCTCCTTCTGATAGATATCGAGGCGTTGCAACTTGCAGGTATTATGGCCGTTCGAAAATTGTGCTCCATGGTGGCATACGCAATTTGCTGAAAGTGGGAGTCGAACAAATATGTCGAGTCGGGCGTCATCGGTTGCTCATTTCTTATTGCGGCGTTGAGTCACTGAGTGATGCTCAATCCCAGCCCTTGCAAGAGATTTACATCGACCGTACGAGTATATTTTTACAGTTAATGAGGAGCTTGGTGCTCTTGTCACTATTATTAGTCGGTCGAGAGCTGCTTAGAAGATTTGGATAGGACCAACGCAGTGAGATGCAAGTAGTAAGCTTCAATTCTCTCATGAACCGCGGATGCAAGTGCTTGAAACATTTCATAAAATTGTTCTGAATTATGCATATGATGTAATGGCTGTCGAAGGTCGTGCGTGGTATATGCAATGGAGATCTTCTTGTTGGTTAATAATTTGGAGTCTGCTTTGATGTGCCAGTATATCTTCATAACGCACTGAAGTCACTCTGGCGATGGTCGAGGCTTCGGCCGCTAGATCTCGCACCCAATTTTAAGTTTGAATTAGGATTACCATGGACATTGTCAAATTTATACTAGGTCGGGTTGACCATGTTGTCAAACTTGTGCGATACAGATTATCTTTTAGGATTTCTCGTCGATATACTCACTCGCCTCGACGTACATTGAAGCATTACTTATGAGGCTGCTTTCCGCTAATCTCTTGATTGCAAATGCAGACATCTCCATGCATCTACCCGCTGCAGCCAGTGTCACATGACACAATACACCCGAATAAGTGATACAAAGCAATATTTTCCATTAATGTATAACTTCTCTTTTAGCTTTCGAAGGGGGGCTTGAAATAGGACCACCTAATTTCGAGCAAAAAAAACCCCATTCTCAATCCCCATCTCCTTCCTTGCGTCTCAGGGTTGTGGCTGAATTCCTGGCTTCCAGCTATGTACAGAAACGCAGTCAGGAACTGAAATAGCACCGCGCGCCATTTTCTACCAAGGGATCCCATACAGATGTTAATTTGTTCATTAAAGGTTCGTATCGTACAAGATTTGGTGACTAGACATAAATTTATTTTGTTTCGAGGACTCCTGGTACACCATCTATCCAGTCATCCATGCAACAGCTCTTCGAGTACCGAAAGTTGTCGCAAGTCGCAACCCACTCGAACCCATCGGAAAATAGCTGACCAGATACCAGACTAAACAGACAATCTGAATGATGGAAGAGAATAGAGTCAAGATTGTACTTTGTAGCTACGCGTGATCCTTTAGTAAGCTGTCAAGTCTAATGTCTCTAGGAGGATGACTTACACCAAGACTGAAGTATAGAGTGAGTCCAATAGCCCCAAAGTACGCACCCGTAAAAGGTAAGCGTGGTGTTGACATCAGGTGCTGAAGGTATGTCCACGGGCCCATCATGGCTGCCCATGAAAGGAGGAATAGAAGCGACCCTAGAGACCATCTGAGGTATCACGCGGACAAAGTCAGCCTCAAACGTATTTGGAAAGTTGCGATTTTGAATGATGAGTAAAATGTTGAAGACTTCGAGCTCTTCGAAGATTAAGGTATCTTTGGACGAGCGGCACTTGCGTGGCAAGCTGTAGCATGAAATGCATGTATGGCGGGTGGCTGCAGCGGCGCGATCTTGCTGTCTCAAATGCATGTCCAATGTAGAAAGTAAATCAACAGGAGGAAATCGTAGACTTACAAGATGGCAAACTTCCGTGGTCTCAGGGACAGAACTGGGAAAAGGAAAAAGCAGATCACGAAGCAGGCTAGGGCTCCAAGATTGCAGCCACTAAAGATCAACAAACGGTCCCATCTGCTCACTAGGATATTTCTGGTCAGTATTCATCGTATAGAATCAGTGTAATACGAATGAGATCCAGCCAACTTTGACGCATGTCGCACATGGTCCGTGAGAATGGCTGATGCAGGGACAGTGAAACCTGGAAAATTGGTTGACTCACAGGCAAAGAACCCCTCCTCTTCTTCACGTCGACTTTGGGCTGGTAATGGGGCTCCAGAGCCTTCAGTTGTAGGGAGGCGAACATAGCCACTGTCGCCAAAAGGGTTCAGTGATTTGATGGACGACAAGAGCCCGGTCTGCTGAGCAGTGTTGACAGGCACATCATTGTCCCGCCGCGACCAACCTAGGGAGTTCATGGAGTCCCTAAATGATGCAGAGGCCATCGTCCTTGTATGAGAGGGAGGGAGCCGGCAGTCGAAGGTTTAAGGTTATGCACCCCCACACGGTAAGATAACTTAGGTAGCTTGACAGATAGAGTCGATTGTGGCAGCGATCGGCGGATGATGGAAAGAGTCGGAGGGCTACCAGTAGGCTACTGAGGTTCAGTAGTAATGACACTTCAGGGCTCTGCCGGATCGTTTCGAGGAGGGCTGCAGGTAGTATGTCGTGCGTTGATCGACCGCGTGGAGGGGGAATGGTTTCGGCGCTGCGCAAGTTGAGAGTGTTCCAATGACCTCAAGGTCCGGCAGGGGTAGAAGAGTTTCTGAATGTCTCTCTCTCTTTATCGATTAGCTCGTGACCAAGAGGCCCTCGATAAGTGATGTCTGGTTGTTCGTAGTGCTGCTGGGAGACGGAGGGTGGTGTATGTTTTCGGCGCTATGATTGGTGTGGAGTCGGCCGAATACCGGTGTATCGAGATGTGATGGAGGTGGGCGAGGTGCGCAGATATGGACTGGAGGAGGGAGGAATGCGAGGGAGGCCAAGGCAGATGTACTTTGTTCAGACTATTCGCACAAGAGGGTGTGGTGAAGGATGACGCCTAAACAGCTTTGCCTAGATCTATAGACTCGCTAGAGAGCTAGGGTCGCGAGGCTAGGCCTAAAAGAGCCCTTGGCATTGTGTTTAGTAGTATGGAGGCGCAAAGGGCCGCTCGGGGGCCGTTCCATGTTCATAGGTAGCTTTGGCTTGGAACAGACGGAAGACCTCAGAGGTAGATGTACCTCCGTATCATTATATGATTACATATCATGAACATCCTAACGTCGATATTGCTTTAGTGCAAGTCGCGTCCTTCTTTGGGGCCTTGTGGTGTGGCTTGTGGTTTGGTAAGAATAGCAACCCTTGTCCAGCCACCATGGCTGAAGCTGTCTACAAGTCTGCATGTATCTACAGGCACTTTTCGTACATAAACTCCAAGTACCGCATACCGTTACCAAAGTATCCCACCCTCCTCCTCCTCTTCCTGACTCAGACATCTGAGACCTACGAGGCCTGCTCGAGATAGTTGAAGAGAGACCTAAGGTCAAGAGCACAAATCAGGAGACGACGACAGACTAAGACCCAACTGCATCATAAATAAAAAAAGGCATCGTTACAGCAGATAAGAAGCCAGCCGCTGCAACCTGTTCTTGACTTCCGAATGCTCCGTCTTCCAAAATCGCCTACTGTATCCAGCATCGACAACCTGCCTAACATACTTAGTTCTCACTCATCACCCTTCGGGTCGCCGAAGACACAGATAGCATAAAGTCAGCATAGCGCGCGTACTGAATCCAAGGCCTCTTCTTTGGTTGCCCGTCTCGACCCTGCCATACTCCGTAGCATAATATAAGATTATCCATATATCCATTATCCAGCCACTGGCCAGATCTCGTTCCTTACTGTACACCTTCGAGGAGACGGAGCACGTTGCCGAGAAACCCAGTTGTTGCGAAGGCTGGACCAAGGGCGATTAAGGTTTCCCTACTTTTCGACGACTAAGTACCACCTTTCAACAAGGGAGGAAGGATACGAAAAGGCTCGACAAGTGGTGTCCTGTTGCCCCGTTGCCCCAAGGCTGTTCGTTATATTTAAAGCCAGCGAACTTTCATGCACACCCGGCGCAAGATTATTACTACTGTCTCTGTGCTTTCCCCAGAAAAACAGCGGGTTTCTAGGTTGCAGCGCAGAGTTCGGACGCTGCTCGACTCGTCACTATTGCCAATTGCTGGAAGTCCGTCGTACTCTACTTCTCGCTTACATACCCGGAAAGCCAGGCGGCCCACGATTGGCGCCCTTCCCTTCACCGCGTTGATTCCCTGTTGCCTCTCCGGATCTCGAGTCAACTTCTCCAGATAATCGACTCGCCCATTCATATTCCGACCGTCTACCGTCTGTCTAGCACACTACCACTGTCGCTGTCACTTCTTTGTACCACCACTTTGCGCATTATTCTCGCTCTCTTTCCCCTCCCCGCCGGTCGCGCAATATTTCCCCAAAGGCTTATCAGCCATTGTCGTCAATCACAATTATCTGACAGCTCAGCCGTGTCAAACCGCAGCGCAGCCCACCATCTCACCGCCGCTGCACATCTCATCTTCGCATCTTCGAGCGCCCGCCCACCTTGAGGCTGCAGGAGCAAGCACAGCAACGCAACAAAACGAAACGAAACGCAAGGCAAGGCTTCGTGGATACTGCGCATCCCGCATTTTCCCCCAACAGGTAAAAGAGCCCCTCTT
Source organism: Pezicula radicicola (assembly GCA_003008705.1). Classification (NCBI taxonomy): domain Eukaryota; kingdom Fungi; phylum Ascomycota; class Leotiomycetes; order Helotiales; family Dermateaceae; genus Pezicula; species Pezicula radicicola. Next base: position 1,256,299 of record PDUO01000009.1, on the reverse strand, counting down.
TCTATGTTGTCAATCGCCTCCTCCAAAGCGTCAGATTTCCGACTTTCTGTCACTTCCATGCCAACGTCTCTTGTGAACGGCAATTGATTTCTTGTCACACAGCATTAGAACCCCTCATCGACTACACCCGTCAGGGTCCGCCTCGCACCCGGCCACCGGCGACTTTACCTCTACAACTCCCATATTCTTGTTAGTTTTTTGCGCTGAATCGCCGTAAGGCAGAATACTGCGCTTGAGACTCCCGAACAGTGCCGATGTAAGCTCCCATCTCCTCGAGTGCTGCTGTCTCTTTTCGAAGGCTTTGCGACCTCGGTGCGATGCTTCATTCAGCAATCGCAGATGCTGTCACTGGTGGACAGTCCTCAAGGCAGGATCGTTTGCTATGATTGCTTCCCCCCAGATTCCTCAATAGTCAGTGTTTTCACCGATGGCTAATGTTTGTCACACTCACTAGATTTCGACAATCATCTATCCCGCGAGTTTCAAAGACAAACCACTAGCCGTTCCTCCGAACCCAGAACTATCCATAAAAGACTGGATAGTGTGCTAAGATGGCTGGTACGGGTGCGTCCAGCCCGTTCATCAAAAACGAACCCGAGGATCAGTTCTTCTCGTCGAACCAGAGATTCATGGGCGGTTCGCATCAAGGCTTCAATATTCCTCAGCAACATTTCAACCAGTTCAGCCCACATAGTGGAAGTATAAACCCTAACGATCTCGCAATGGGAGCAAGTGGCATGCCCATACAGAATGGTGGATACGGCCAAAACAACTTTACCACCCAAGCGTCCAATCCCGCTACCAGCTATTCGAGAGCGGCGTTCGGCGACGATGAGTTAATGGAGAGTATTGGTACCATGAACGGTTCTCATTCGAATGAGGGCATGCAGAACAATGGAGCAGACTTTGGCGTGGAGTTTGACTTCAATCATCAGAACATATATGCATCTCAGAACGGAACGGCTCCTCTATCCGTGGACCCAAATCACATGGATGGTTACTCCCATACCCCAGACGGCGATCCAATACAAAGCCCATTTGTTCATAATTTTAATCAAGCCCAATTTCGGCAAATGCAGCAACAGCATCACTTTGGCTCATCGCTACAATCCCCTGCTTCATATACTGGTTCTCCAATCCCAGGTTCAGAGATGCAGAATGGCTCTCTGGATAATAACTATATGGGTGCTAAGCAGTCTCGCCCGAGACCAAACCTGATGGTACAGCGAAAGGGTTCTAGCACAAGAAGTCCGCTTACGCCAAAGACTCCAGCCATATCATCTCTGAACATAGGATCGGGAGACCACAACTCATTCCAAACACAGCCTATCCGAACAACGCATTCACATCGCCACCAGAAGACACTTTCTGGACAATGGGAACAACATACTCCAGGAAGTCTGAACTCCTTCCCAGGCTCCGCTGAGTTTTCTCCACCAATCCAAGGTGTCCATCCAAACCCCCAAATTTCTGATATCCTCAAAGGAGCTTCAATGCCAAACAAGATGAACGGTGCTACTGCGGCAAGTGCTCCTGCCTTGCAGTCCCAGGAGATGAAGCGGAGGCGGCGACGAGAGTCGCATAATCTCGTTGAGCGCCGAAGGCGCGACAACATCAACGAAAGGATTCAAGAGCTGAGCCACCTAGTGCCTATGCATCGTCTAGAGGACGAGAAAGTCCGCAAGGCTCTCCAGAACAACTCACCCCTGTCTCCAACGCTTGCAGCCACCGGCATGAGCCCGCCACAAGCCACTTCTGGTCTTGCTGGTCCAGGTGCACGGAGGGCAACCGCAGGCAACATTACAACCGGAATACCGCTCGAAGAAAAGGACAAGGGCCCAAACAAAGGCGATATCCTCAATGGAGCAGTGAGCTGGACTCGCGATCTTATGTGGATGCTTCATGTTAAACTTCAGCAACAAGAAGAACTTGCAAACATCATCAATGACCTTGGTGGAACCTTTCCATTCGAGCAGACCGAGGACGAGCGGAGGATGCATACTGAGCTAATGGATGCCATGCTGAAGAACGACCCAAGCAGCTTTCAATATTCACGAGCTCCAGGCACCGGTCTAAGAGTGCCCAAGCACACGGACGTCAAGGGAGATCCCATCGGCGGCGTGACTCAAAGCCATATCGATGACTCCGTAAGTCCGGACAATACTGGAGATTCAGGCCAGACAGGGATAGGCGGTCCAGGACAATACTGGAGTGGTCATAACAGTGGAGGCAGTGGTGCAGGCTCAATCAGCTTCAAGGAGGAGGATGAATTTGGCATGGACCTTGGCGCCTAATTGGTTCTCGACGGACGGGCCCATTGGCTAGTTAGGCCCGAAGCTCTGAGGAATAACAGTACACTTTACGGAGTCTTTCTCTTCTTTTCCGTCTCATTTTTTGTCGTTAGTTTTGTTTAACTCACTCTGGGGCGTTTTTTTGCATTCGGAGGTCGTTACGGAGCTTATGGGTGTGGAGAAATCCCTGGCAGCATACCGGCCGAGGATGCACGGATTTATCATGGGATATGGGTATCTGGCTGGAATCTTGTTCATGGTTATCACGTGGATTGTCTTACTGGGATTCCAGATTCTCGCTTGTCATGGAGTTATTATAACTTGCATTGCTTTTTTGCTGTTATTTGGCCTCGAGCCTCTTATGATACCTTTGCATGGCTTCCTGATTCACTGGAGTGGCGTTGAATCTGTCTTATCAGTCTAGTCCGGGTACCTAGGGGTATATGCTGCAAACTAGTTGTCAATCTACATCAGCACATTTGTACTGAAATGATTTAAATATATACGTATACAGAGCCACCTATTCCTTGCACTTATGTAAGTATGCGATGGATGTCCAGTGCGACTTTACACTTTTATCACCTATCATTTCTCACGCACCCTAGCCTTCTAGTTGGAATAAGACGGGGAAAACATTGTTATTGAGATTCTAGACGCAGGGATTGTTCAGGAGAGAATAGGGATACGGGATATAAGAAACGAGTATGTAGTGTAGTAGTTGTATTGTATTTATTGCGTTGATTTCGTTGTCAATTCATTGGGTATCTAGGTATTTAAACGCCTTGCTCCAAATATCAAGCTTTTCCCTTCCAGTGCATACACCATTTCCCCTCCGACCTTCCGACCTCCCACCTTCCCATTCCGGCCCCCAATATACTCGAGTATTCATTCATCCATCATCACCATCTAAACCAACCAGCCAGCCAGCCAACCAACAACCAAATAACGAACCGTCAATCATAATCACCCACCAAACTCACCAATGTCTAACAATCAACAAAAACTCCTGATAATGCGCCAGAATCCCCCAAGCCTCCTTCCTCTTCATGCCCTCCTTACTAGCAATTCCCTCCAACGCATCCTCCCCATTAAAAAACTTACTAAACCTCCCCCAATTCTTGCGTGCCTTATCATCCATAATCCGTTTCGCAATAGCATCCATATACAAACTATCCTTCTCATCAACTTTGTGCGGGTCTTTGATGATGTACGGTGAGATCTCCGAGAGGTGTGCAGAGTCATTCAGGGATGGGTGATCGGTGGAGATGGGTAGGGGTTTGGATTGGAATGCTTGTTCGAAGGCTAGTTGTTCCGCGGCTGCTTTTGCGGCTATGCGGGAGAGACGGGCTGATTCGGCGATTTGTTCGGTCGTTAGAGGGGCTGCTGGATCGAGTTCTTTGGATTTACTGCCGTCGTTTATGTCAGAGCCGGATTCGTCGGTTGATTCGGAACTTGACGAATCTGACGTTGTTTTTTCTTTCTTGGGTTCCCTTGCTGCTTTCACTTGTCTGGCCATTAATTCGTATTCTACTTCGTAGATTATTTCGGGCCAGACCATGATGTAGGCGAAGGTTCGGAGTTGCGTTACCCAGCCGCCGCGCAGGAGCCAGGCTAGCATTTCCATGTATTGGCTGCGATGGTCCTTGCTAGGGAAGAATGACTTGTAGGGTCTAGGGGCTGTGGAGAGTGTTGCGAGGAAGGTAGGAAGTGAAGGTGCAAGAGGAAATGTTTTAGTCCATGCCGCACTTGCATTGGGTAGTTGTCGACTGTCACAGTTTGGGGAGACTATAAATGTGTCGCGGGCGTGGAGAGGTGGTATTGGGATTGCACGGCGCCAGTAAATTAGGTGCTGAGCGAGGGTCTTGACGTCAGCAAGCAATGTGGAATTCGCTTGAGCAACCTGGAGGAATCTATAAATGCGTTAACGTTTAGCTTATGAAAGCTTTATAGACAAAATATTACGTACGACATGGTAGGAGGTGAAAGCTTTATGTATTCGATCAGAGGAGCGGATAACTCAGTGCCTTCAGCCTGAATGTCCGCAATTATTTTCTCCTTGTCATCTAAGAGCAAGAGACCGAAGTGCTTGTTCAGATGAGATGGATCAAAATTGCCTTCATCATCCAGACGAGGTTCAGCGGTCGTGAGAAGAATTCCCGGTCGAGCCTCGTTGTTCTTGCCCGGCTGAATAATACTTGGAATCTGACTCAGATAGAACGGGACTGGGATTTGAAGAGAGAGATCGACTGAGGGATTAGTGTCCAGGTGAACGGTAGCGATCTTGCTATGTGTAATAGCTTCTGCAACATCTCGGATTGCGCCAGCGAGAGAGGATTGAGCGAGAATTTCATTCCACACCCAACTCAATGGACGTCCTTGTACAGCATTAGCATATCGACCTTTGAAACTGGGCAAACTGGACTTACTTTCTTCCCTTCCCTTGTCTTTCATGCCCAATATAAGTTCTGACTGTTTCCACACATAATTGCTCTGAGCTTGAGCGTGTTTCAATGCCTTATTAAAGTCCTTTGCCACATTGATATACATTTCCTCAATGCGCTCATAAGTGTTATCGTCAGTGCCATTCTCAGGAATACTCATGACGAATACGGCATTGAACATGGTCATTCCACCAAGGTCATCGTCGCCGTCAGAGCCGTTCCTGGAGGCTTCTGACCTGCCATCCTTCTCTGCCTTCGTCGAACCCTCTCCTCCAGCTCTTGGCTCGTCACCAGCTTCAGGGGATCCACCCTCCCTAGCCTCCTGACTCTTCTTACTTTTCTTACTCTTCTTTTTCTTCCAAGTACCGTCCTCCCGAATATGAATAGGGTAAGTGAGGAAATAAAGTGGGTCTAGCTTGAGTTGAAATCGCTTCTTGTGATAAGCTCTTGACGGCGTGAGAATACTCTCTAGATCTTTGGTATCATAGCCAAAGACATGCTCCCAGGGCACAACATGCTCGCCATCAGGACCATCATAGTGCTCATCTCCTTCAAAGGGATCCACGTGATCATACCTTCTCTTCTTCTCAGTCTTCTGAGCTTTGCCCTTAGCCTTAGCCTCACCCTTCACGTCCTTCCCGTCCTTCCCGTTCAAATTGAGAGCACCAAGCTGTGGGTGCAAGTGATAGCTGCCATCATCGTCCAGATCTGAATCACTCGTGTCGTCATCGTCGTCTTCTTCCAAATCACCCAGCTCGGTGCTGTCGACTTCGGTGCCCTGCATAGCCGGGACTTTGATTGCGTCGGTAATTGGCCGGGGTGGGTGGTGGAAAACGAATCGAGGACCATCTCTCGATCTAATCACGAGGCACACTCCAATGAGACCCGTATCACCTGCCATTGAACGCGGTGGATCCATTGTCAGCTTGGTCAAGGGTTGGTGTTTCTTTCGCTTGAGACCAATGTCTTTTTTGGTAAATGCAAATCTGAAGGGTGTTGAGGTTGTTGAGGTTGCTGTTGCTGTTGTTGCTGCTGCACTCAAGCCCAAGACCTTTTGCAATTGCTGCTGTTGTTGCTGTGGCTCGCTTCTTTCCGCCTCTTCCATTCTAGCGTCTCGGTTGTCCCGCTTCCTCCCGCCGCTAAGGGCTTGGTCTCTGTTGGTCATCTTGAGGTTGTGTTGTCTTGTCTGGTCTTGTCTTGACTTGTCCAGTTGTCGATGTTCATTGATGTTGAAAGAGAGAATCAACCGACAAAAGAAAAGAAAAACATATTGATCATTCATGCTTTCGTTTAAACACACAGACAATAAGTTAGACAACCCCTAGTTTTAGGGCGGTGCATCGTTGCTTCGGCGGGAAGAAAGTTGTGCATTAACGAGAGCTGCAGCAGAGCGCTTTCTGTTATCAAGAGACACTTTCCCCTGCAGAATCAAGATGGAGCTCCAGCAACGCCAATCGCTATAATACAAGGATATTGATCCCGCCAGATAATACAATCAATCAATCAATCAATCAATCATACAACTAATAAGAACCTCCATAGCTCTTACGTTACCATCTCAACTCGCCCTTATGCTGCCCATCATCCTTCTTGGCCTCCCCCATCGGAGCTTTCTCCTCTTTAAACCCCAAATTCTTGAATTCGTCCTTTGCCATCAGATTCCTAGACAGGAAAACAACCATACTTAGTAGAGTTTCAATCGGTAGTGGTGAACACATTTCAATACATGTTGTCACCACTTTCTTGATTTCTGGGGCAGAGCAGCTGGGTTGGTTGATCTTCGGACTTACCGGTCCATCCGACAAGCCAGATACGACTTGGCCCAATTCCTGCACTCGGGATCATTCATCCCCTTCACTTTCTTCATACACGAGAGATAACTCGTCATGACTTCTTTACACTCTCCTAAAAAGCATCAACTATGAGATCAGCATCCGGCAATCCGTCCCATGAACCATCATGATACAAAGACCAGGGGAGCATAGATGCACAAGGGAATCATAATCGTACCATCGTGGTCAAGGGGGAAACTGCCTCGCTCAGGTCTACACACGGGGGGTCGTCAGCATCGTGACTCGTGCAACGAACAGAGGAGGATATATCGGCTTACGGCGAAGGCTTTGCACTGATCTGGCGCCCTCCTGGACCTCCAAAGGCACTCATTCTTTCTTTGAGGTACTTGTTGTTGCCCAGTAAGAAGGTCAAGTTTATCTTGCCGAGCGAGCGAGCTCCTGTGCGGTAGGACCAACGGCGTGAGGTGGAATTTCGCAGCATCGCATTTAAATTTAAACTTTTTTGGCTAGACGGGCATCAACGTTTTCCCGACCCCACAAGGGCGTGAACAGGGCGCGCATTGATGACGCAGCCAGCGCAGGTGCAGGACATACTGTACTGTAGATTCGAAGACCCTGAGAAAATCAACCTAGATGCTTTTTGTGTATAATAATCCTTCTCACAGCTCACGTTGGGTCCCTCCTAATCAGAAAGGTCAAACACATCTCCGTCAACGAAATTTGTTTCTCAGTAGATATTCCAAAAACCCCCCAAATGCAATTTAACAAAGTTACAAAAAGGTGCCGTACAAATTTCCTTATCAGCCCTCCCCTTGCTGATAAGAAATGCCACGATATTACTCCGTCCAGCCCAGAACAACCTTACCTTCCAAATCTCAACAAGCCCTAGATATCTAGGTACACTGTCTACTTTCGTACCTATCTCAACCAAAACCCCCACGCTTCGTCTGCATCGGGAATATAGCCGAGGTTGACGCTGCATAAATCTGCAGCTTCTCCTTACCTTTACTGGAATACGGTAGATCCATTCCTGTTTTGGGTGCATAAGTGGAAAGAACTTAGAGTACGGTACCTCCGTATGTACTGTACTGTAGAGTGGAGGTCTAAAGATGGACAAGTCCCCGAGCGAGTGATAATAAAGATGGGTGTATTTTCAACCTTTTCAACAATAACTCACTTGAGTAGTCACAAAGCGTCCGATGGAAAAGGCAGATCCAGTTCAAAAGAGTCGATTCCGCTCGCTGGGTATGCATTTAGTACGCTCTAAACTCTGCATCCATTGCATCTCGAACGTATCCCAGGCGACTGACTAGGTACCTTACCGACCGCCAGTCCTATGTGGTCGTCCTTTGATATCATCAGCCTCTCAGCAGTCATCAATTGCAAGCATCCTCTATCTCTAATCAAAATACTCGGTGAAACCAGGAACCTTTCCAAGTATAGAGAAGTGAGTTCGCCGCATAGAGCGCTTGACCGCTAATATCATAACGCTGCCCGAGCCTCAGTATGATATTTCTGCGACCCTCTTTGTCCATGCGGACTCTGATTGTCTGTTTGATCAGTTTATCCGACGCTTTCTCTATAGTATGAAACGAAAATTTCATACTCACGGAATCAACACTCTCGTCGTCAATGTCGCTCATCTGTATGGTGTCTAGATACGCCGTGACATCAAACTCGACCTTCTTACAATCTAAGCCAGGGCCGTGATACGGAAAAGGAAATGGAAGTGGTTCTGAGGTGAATATAAGGTAGTAATGGTTCTTGGTCGTACTTCCTTCTTCGTCTTGTTCAAAGTACAGTTGGCCTTCGAAATAGTGTTCTGTGTTTTGTTGGAATGGTTTGGTATATCGAGCCGTCATTGTATTTTGTCTATGGTCTATTAATCCCCAGGCCATGGGTCGTATAGTCATAGAATACTCGTTATCACTAATCTTCTCGCAAGTGCGGACATTTGCCTGGCACCTCACAATTAAGTTGGAGGTCGGATCTGACATAGTTTGCTTCGGAGGCCCTCAGGCTGCTAAAAAAAAAGTGCGTTAGTTCGAGTAGATTGACGGTAATAGGCTTGAACAGGGAGAGAAGGATTCACTCAACTGACACGAGTTGAGAGAGAGAACTGAAATATACCAATACTACAATACTCGGGTAGTCAATGGCGTGCAAATCAAGAAAGAAATGACATCCTCAACTCTTCGCAGAACAAAATACGGAACCGAATAGTCTTCGACTGAGGCTGCGCAATGGATAGTATAGTAATTGACAATGTGTGATAACGACAGATGAATAAATACCATGGAAACTTCTTGTGGTGTGATACTGATTGATCATGTTATGTAAAAGAAACTTCAAACTCGACGTGAAAAATACACGGTAGGTATACTTGAAGATTCAATATCAGGGAAATCGCAGGTTGCGCCCTGGTTTAAAATAGGCAATCACGCTCGGGAGAGTGGTCATCTCGACGCCCATAGTTGTTGAAGCAGTGTAGTTCTTTGAGTCGTTAGTGGTGCTTATGGAAGGAAAGAAGAGGGAGGAGGTCTAGGAAAGTACTCGCAAGTTCTTTCGGCCTTGCTTTTGGGCAAGCTCAAAATGTGTTTTACAAATCTGCTGTAACTTGGGACTTCAGTAGATAGCGTTAATTTTGGACCATAGTATCTCTCGATGAGTTCTTTGTCTAAATTTGTTAGAGACCATACATCGTACAAGGAATGATGAATTTCCCGATGGAATTTTGCATGGTCTTCAGTTCCTCCTTGTGGAGCCATGCTAATAGCAGTGAAAAGCAAAGGTTTCCCGTAACCCACTTGCAGCTTGCTCAAACAAGTTTTCATCGGCTACTTGGGTTGATGTTCCACAATCCCAGAGTTAGGAGCATTGCTCGCTAAGCCTACTTGATATGACTTTCCATCGTTGCCAGATATGATACGCGTTCGTAAGATAGGATGAGCTGATACCAATGCACGCCACGCTGACAGGAAGTAACTGATATCTGTATCCTTGGTCAAGAGAAACGTCTGTCGTAGGTTGTACGACCCAGGATTCCTCTCACTCAAGGCCAGTAGGCCTTCTTGTAATGGAGTACAAGGATAAATGTCTTCAATCATCTCTACACTCACTCCACATTGAAGTACGGCTAAAGCTCTTTCTGAGAGGGCTCTCCAGACTGCTGTATCAAGGCGAACGGCTGTACTTGTACCTCATAGTTTAGTTTTTCATCCTCTAGAGTTTCGGAAATTCTAGAAGCTATCTTGAAGAGCCCTGGATCGTCAAAAGCGTGGAGTACCTGAAGCTTCAAGCCACGCTGGCGAAGTTCCGTAATCATCTAGATGAGTCCCACCGAATCCACAATCTCTATTCGAAGATCACGAAACCTACGGGGCGCTCTTGAGCACTCTTGAGTACTCTCGCCGTACTCGAAGTTGACAACGACGTCGTGGGTTTTGATGAGATCGTAGACATTGTTACCAACTACGCTTCTGATGGTGATGTTTGGAATACAGACTTTCTTGGTAGTAGGTCCCGTTGTTAATTAATTGTTGCTGCTATGCAGCTTTACTATTGCTCGCTAAAACGTCTCCCTAAGTGATTTTGTTGCGCCGAAAAGAGGCACATGCACAGCTAGTGGCTATTAGACCTGGGGTTCTAGAGCGATTACAATTATGCTACAACACCTCATATTTATATGTTCCAAATGGTGAATTGATCAATTTCACGAGGCCAGTAATTCCAATTCATCCTAAAGCCAATTTAAGCAACCTCCCAACAGGTTCATATTTTGTATCAGTCAAAGATGGCCGAGTCATGCCGGCCTATAGACTATACCATGATGAATATTTCCATCAAAATTCAAAACCTCAATTATACAATCGTCTGAAACATAAATTTGGAGCCGGCAAATATGAGTTTTTCTGTAGGTACGCTAGATTTGCCTTGACAGCTCGCTTAATTTCTACCGTCATCCTCTCATCTTCACTGTAAAGATGGTCTGGTAATGCACTATCAAGCCCCATGACATTTGAAATCTAGCGAATAACTGGACATAGAGGATGCTTACTTCCCTAAGATTCGACAGCTTGCTCCACATACGCAAGCCAGTCTCCTCGAGTCCTTGGCTGGAGGCTATATGCTGACTGTGATACAGTTTCCCAGAAGTCTTCTTCGAGCAAGCCATCCATGATGGGATCGAAGATGTCACCATCTAAAGACCAAGTGCTTTGAGGAGAGTGATGAGTTATAGGGGAAATGTGCTATGGCATTTGGATCATAGGCTATATGTGTCGTAGAAGAAAAAGAAAAAGATATCACAATCGATTCCCTCACTTCTTACCCAACATCTCCCTAATAGTCTCCTCAACAGATTTGGCCTTTACCCCTCTACTTGCCAATAACTCACTGAAACTACGATCCTTAATATCACACTCCCCATTCTCAAGAGCCGCATAACTGCTAACCCACCATTCGAGATTCGCCCTCTCCATCCCCTTCTCCTCATAATACCTCACATACTCCTCTGGTTTAACAACCTTCAACCGGACCTCACTACCTTTAACATCCGATACAATCCCCGCTATCTCCTTCAAAGACTTTGTCTCCTCATTAGAAAGATACAACGTCTTCCCATCATACTTCTCCCCATCCTTAGCAATTATCAAAGCCGAAGCAACTCCAAGATCCTGAATACCAGTCCAAGAAATCGGTCCATCACCCGCAACAACAACCTCTTTCCTCTCGCCTCCCCCTTCTCCTTCTTCTTTAAAACCAGTCAAAAAATGTCCAAAATATAGCGGCCAACTCTCGTTATACAATCCTTCTTTAATAATGGTGTACTTAATGCCCCTTTCCTCATTCATCGTCTTAAGAAAAGCCTCGGTTCGGATATGAGCAACCATTACTCCTGCTTTAGATGGCGATCCAAAGGCGAGGGATGTATAGTAGATATGCTCAACTCCTGCTTCGATAGCTGCTCTTATTGCAGCGATATGATGTTTTTCTCGTCCTTGGCCAGGTGGTGCTGAGTTATAATCCATCGCTATATGCGGTGTTGAAACCAGGAATAACTTTTGGCAGCCGCTGAACGCTTCTACCATTGATGAAGGATCATCGTAACTTGATTTTCTGATGCTCAGACCTGGGTGTTTTTCTTTCAGAATTGCGAGCTTAGAGGATGTGGGTGTTGAGGTGCAGAGGATTAGGTCGTTGGGGGAGATGAGATTGTACTTTAGGATGCCGGTTAGGACTGATCCACCGATTTTACCGGTGGTACCTGTTAGGGCTACTTTCATTTTGGCCGTTTGTTGATTAGGTGCTGGATATGTTTGGGGTTTGATCTCTCTTGGTGACTGAAGAGTGAGAGGTACTTTCAGATAGATGATTTTCTATTGCTGGTCACTAGTTAGCCATGATGTTACAACTTGGAGATTGTTAGGTACTCTGTATTGAATCATTGAGATTGATTTGGGGAATGAAGGTTAAAGAGCTATGTATCTCTCTTTCTAGAGATAGGGATATCAATGACGTTAATAGATTTCTGCTTGGACTTGTTTAGCTTGCTTACATTATCTTAGAGTAAATGTGATCCTAAGTGTGATGAGATGAGTATTGTTTTATCTTTAAGACTAGGTAGTTATGTTCAAAAGATATTTATGTGATTTAGAAACAAGATACTATAAGCTCTTGTCAATGATCTCATAGAAACAACTAATTTAGTAAGATCATTATCAATCTTCTCCTATCGCCGAAAACAGAACCCCCTGGAGTGGAGTTTGAGCGTTATTACTTTTCACTTCCCTTTTTAGGAGATTTTGAAAGGTTAGCCGTTTGTCAGTAATCGTAGGCGTGGCCGCCCCCAGACCCACCCACCACTCACCTCTTCTCGCGTAGATGCTATCTGACCAAGTATAACGGCCGTCATATTAAATGGACCTACCACCTCTGGGTGAGGTGACCTACGATTAATAAGCAATTGATACTGTTTCTTGGTAGTAAAGCAAATAAAGAGCTGAGCTCTATGGTCATCTTGCGCAAGGTAGTAAAATGTGCTTTCCGCTTTTTGCTAATGAAGGTTACGGGTAATTTCTTCGCCGAGTCATGCTGAAGGAGTGCATTTGAGTCCATATTCGGGGAAGTATGGAATAGAACTTTCTGTCCTTGGCCCTAACTCACACTAGAAGCTCTTCATGAAGAATAGTTATACATCAAGCCACATATCAACTACTTCCGTTCTGTCTTAAAATCTGCTGAGGAGACTATTAGGGACATGTTGGCTAAGGCTAAGAAATGAGGAAATCAATCGTGGTATTTCTCTTTTGTACAACAAACACATATAGTCTATGATCCAAATGCCGCTCCTATCCGTACCGTCCATATTCCTGTTCTCATAAATTCATAGTAAACTCTCAAATGCATCTAGTCCCGACTTTTGAGGTTGAGGTTTTGCTTGTCCCATGTTGGACCCACCAAACGATGAATTGTAGTTTGGCGTTGTAGGTGCTGTGAAAGAGTTTGTGGTTGCTCCAGGCGGAGGCGGCAGTGAAAATGAAGATGTGCTGGTACTCATCGGGGGTCGTTGAAGGGAGAGATTTGACATTGACTTGCCCATACTGTTCATACTTGCCATAGTTGACAGCGAAGGGTTCGATGCAGAGTTGTTATTGCTCCATGGGTTTGAAGTAGCTGCGGAGGACCAGTTTATCGGACTAGCCTGACTTTGAAAGGCTGATGTCGTTTGCGGTTGTAGTGGCTGGCTGTTGTAGAGGTTTTGAGGTTGCATCGGCTGTGAGAAGCTATTTTGAGGCTGTAAAGGTTGCGAGAAAGAATTCTGAGGTTGAAGTGGTTGTGAGAATTGAGTTGACGAGGGAGAAAGCGACTCAAAACGTGAGAGATCAGGTGTTACTGTGCGTGATGGTTGTTGCGGTCTCATAACATTTGACACCACTGAGTTCCCAGGAGGAGGAAATGTTGGAGCTGTTGGACTTGGTGTTGACCAGGCGAATGAAGCCGCCTTAGGCTTCAACGAAGTTGAAGAATGCGGTTGTGATGTTGCCATCGCCGGCTCTGCATCCCAACCCGCATCAACAGGCTGGCTAGGCGAGGGTAAGCCGCCTTTAACAAGACGCTCAAAGTCAATTTCTCCACCCTCGTTGCCACTATTACTCGATGGAAAGGCCGCTGGGGCACCAAAAGACATGATATCACCGTTGCCGGTTGCTTGGGAACCATTGGTACCTGAGAGTTCTTGAAGTTTCCTCGTTTGTTCCTGCTCAACTCGCGCTGACAGACTCTTGATAAGGTCAATGAAGGATTGGAATTGCTGTAGGTTAAGTAATGGCCCAAGGCTCATGCTCCAGAGGATAGGTAGAATATCCATGGCGACGAAATCCGAGTCAGCTATTCCTCCTACCTGCTTCAAGACAGCTAATGCTGCAATAGCAACGGCTGGCTCCTTGGTTTTGATGGCTCTGATCAAAGGGACGATCTTCTCTTGCATTGTGTATTTGTCAAGAGCAGTCGAAGAGCTCGTTTTACTAGCTTTGCTGTTCATGATACCGTCAAGCCCATCGTTACTCGCAGCTGGGTCTGATGTACCTCCACAAAGGATCACGAAGGCCTCCAAACCACGTACTTTGATCCCCAGACTGCTCGTCTTGCTAAAAACAGATGCGATGACAGGGAACAATTCGTTTTTAATTGTAGAGAAGTCGAGCACTGGCAGTACGACTGGCAAAGCCCTCAGCGCTGAATCAACAATAGTATGTGTCGGAGATTCAATAGCCAGGAATAAGATCGGCAAAATTTCTAGACAGAATATTAGACTACCTATACTTACTTTAATGTCAGGTCCACTCACCGTCTTTGAACTCCTTCCCAGAGGTGTTGACTGTAATCACTTTAATATGCTCCAGCAGAACCATCAGTCCAGCTTCTTTTGCTGTATCTCGTTCTTGAGCACCCTTGGCATTGGCTAGGAAGATCTCACGTAACCGTGGCAAGATCTTCTCCGTAAATGCGCGTTTCGCAGAAGGTAATAATTCAATGATCTTGAAAATATTCTGCAATATCAGGGAAAGCAATTCACGATCTTTCATCTCCTCAAGAAGAGCTGGTAAGACCTTCTTTTCAAGCACTGATTTAGGGAAACTTGGTATAACCCGTACCAGACCACGCATGAACTGTGACTTTTCATTTGGAGTTTTGGCTGGAAGAGAGTCCAAAAATCGGATGGTAGATATAAGAATGTTATCAAAGTAAGCACTCTGCTGAAATTCCTTAGCTGTCATACGTTGTGCTGGGCGTCTGGTTATCAGGCGAGGTAGCACTGATGTTGTCAAGTCTTTTGGTATCGGTCGCGAAGAAATGAAGTTGTTGCCGGCTGACGGGATTGAAGATGAAGATGCAAAGAGGCGCTTGTATGTGGTTATTGAAGAATTGGCCTCTAGAGGTGACCTGTGTGGGGAGTTGTAAAGTGCAATTATGATCAAACCAAGGGAGAACATATCCGCTGCAACGTTTAAGTTGTTGTCAAGTACAAAATCCGGTGAGGAATAGTCGAGGTTTATTTGTACAGACCTCGGTAATCGTGGGTCAATATTGAGAACTTCTGATAAGGAAATGGGCGTTACAGAAGTTGGTTTTGTGGAATTATCTGGTGGACTGCAGAAGCTGAGGCCACTAATTTTCCAATCTGACTATAGGAGGGTCAGCAAATTTGATAGTGTTGAAAAGGCCTTGCTTGGAACTCGATAGTGACACATTCTCTCAATCACTGCCATGACAGTGACCGAGGGATATACACTACAAAGCCAACCAGTATCACGTAAGACAACTGGATGATTCGAATTCCCAAGTCCCACTGAGGACTTGAATGTTTCGGAACGAGTGACAAAATGAAGTCTCTCGATCAACATGCCCAAGGCAGTAAGTGATAGTAAAGACTAGGTCTGATTGGCGAGACCCTCGAAACCTCGATAATTGAGTTCGAGCAGCAAATGAACATAACTAACCTTAGCATTGATGAAGACAGCCTCTGGAGTCAAGTTTCCATGAACAAGACCAGCATTGTCATGTAAGAATTCCAATGCTTTACTGATCTGCTCGAGTCCCTTTTGTATCTCCAGTTCATCAATCTCTAGCTCTCTTCTTCGACGCCCTCCTTCCCCATCCTCTGTGACATATCGACTCGACCGCCCCCCTACACCACCAGCTCTTTCTTGTTCATCTTTTTCCTGCAGCAGACCGGCTAGCGATGCTGTTACGGTTTCCGTAGCAAATTGCAGCCCTCCATTTCTTGTCTCTTCCACAGGTTCGACAAGCTCTAGGATATTGGGGTGACGTAGTCTTGCTAATGACGACGCCTCCTTCTTTAGCCGCTCTACAACCTCCTCTGTAGCCCTCTTTATCGATGATGCCGATGACCGTCCAAGAGAACTCGAATGGCTATCCAGCGACTTGCGATCAAGGATGAAGACTGACGCAGACTTTCCCGTTGACTTCTTCTTTGCATCATATATCTTCCAGGGACCAGACACTGAACTAGGGTTTGAAGATATCGAGTAGTTGGAATTTATATTCGAGGAGAAGGACTTCAGCGCTGAACTAAACATCTTCAAAGCTCCGCAGCTCAGCTTGCGTCAATGGCTGCAGCCAGAGGGCCTCAAAAGTCGACTTGCGCAATCTGTTCATTCGTGTTCAGGATCGTTTTTAGGGATCGCAGCTTCGTGATGCGCTTGTCGTCTTGCTAGATTTATCCAAGGCGTGCCCTAGCCGGAATATGCTTAGTAGTAGATCGTCGTTGGATAATGATCGTGGCATCTGCGATTGGGTTAGTGGGTACTTACGTTGTAGGTACTAGGTAAGCTGCCTCCCCCCCCCCCCTGCTCGCTTTATCTGATGTGATTCTGACCTCAATTTTTGAGCCTTGCGGACAAGGCTTGCTGCTAATTTTACTCGTTACTGCCGTGCTCGAAGCGGGAGCTGCCGATTACGGAGGGAACTTTATTATTATCAATTTATCATACAATTATTTAGTTCTGACTCAACCTGGTGACTACAAAGCCAATCAACAACTGCCCATTTGAACAGCTTTCCAGAACGGGGTTTCTGAAAGTTCACAACAGTTGGGTGTACCAATGGCGACGATGATGCGTCAATTGCTTCCGCGAGGCATTCGAGCCGCCTCTGCATTCAAGCACCCATCTTCGCGATTGATTGCGGCATGGGCTTCTTCAAGACCGTACAGTATTAAGGCTGAGGCGGCGCTTCAACCAATTGACATCTCCAAGCTCACCATTACAAAGACATCGACTCCTAAAGAGCCTCTTCCTCCCCAGGAACTGATCTTTGGACGAACCTTCACTGGTAAGGGCATAGATGTCGTTGCGCGGCTCAATTGCTAATGCTACATAGACCATATGCTCAGTCTGGAATGGACTGCTTCAGAAGGATGGCTCCCCGCACGAATCACCCCATACCAGAACCTCTCGCTCGACCCCGCCAGTTGTGTTTTCCACTACGCGTTTGAATGCTTCGAGGGTATGAAGGCATACAAGGATAGCAAGGGACAGGTCCGCCTGTTTAGACCAACTAAAAACATGGAGAGAATGAACAAGTCGACTGCTCGTATTGCATTGCCAACATTCGACCAAGCTGCCATGATCGATTTGATCGCAAAGTTCGCACAAATGGAGGAGAGATTTATTCCGTCTGAGCGAGGTTACTCGTTGTATCTCCGCCCAACAATGATTGGTACGCAACGAACTCTTGGTGTTGGACCTCCTGGATCAGCCCTTCTCTATGTCATCGCTTCCCCCGTCGGCCCTTACTACCCAACCGGCTTCAAAGCTGTATCATTAGAGGCTACCGACTACGCTGTTCGTGCTTGGCCTGGAGGTGTAGGCGACAAGAAGCTTGGCGCCAACTATGCACCATGCATTGTTCCCCAAATGGAGGCGGCATCAAGAGGTTTCCACCAGAACTTGTGGCTCTTCGGCGAGGAGGAATTTGTCACTGAAGTTGGAACCATGAACATGTTTGTGGCTATTAAGAATAAGGAGACAGGACAAAACGAGCTTCTCACCGCCCCACTCGACGGCACCATTCTCGAGGGTGTTACCCGTGACTCTGTACTGTCATTAGCTCGTGAGAAGCTTGTGCCAGAGGGATGGATCATCAAAGAGCGAAAGTATACCATGCCAGAGCTATCCGAGGCAGCCCAGGAAGGTCGATTGATCGAAGCTTTCGGTACAGGAACAGCAGCAGTCGTCAGTCCCGTCCGAAACATCAGCTGGAAGGGTAAGACCGTTGACTGCGGCTTAAAGCCTGGTCAGGAGGCTGGTGAGATCGCTACGAAGATGCTGAAGTGGATCGAGGCACGACAATATGGAGACGAAGAACACGAATGGAGTTACGTTGTCCCGCAGTAAAAAGTGTTAAAGGGCATTTTGCAACTATTAGACATGAGCTAACGCAGTTGAGCGCAAGCGTGGCGTGGGCGTTTGGTACCTGTACACCAGATAGAGTTGATGAGCGATGTTTGCTAGATGCTTGATTTCTAGCAATGATGAATAAAAAGAAATTCAAAGAGATGACAATCATGTCAATCATATCATGAACCGCCTATATTTTGAATCTACTCGCGCTCGGATATTACCGGTTTCACATTCAATCTGCGTTTAGATCGACGGCTCTTTTTAGGACACATCCTGCTATTCTGCTAGGCAATGTCCGCTCTTCAGATTCCAAGAAGGCGCATGTACTCGCTATGTATGTTACGTATGAGTCATGATAGGATGAATGGAGGCTTCTCCGGTACTCCCCTTGTCCCAGATGCATAGCCTACGCCACACTCTGAGCTGAGCAGTAAATAAATGGTAGATATTTTGGTGACTTCCATGGATCGATTTCATCTAGCCAGTCGACCCAGGCATATGGTCAATCATGGCCGTTGAACCCATATAAAGCTCACGGTGTTACGCAGATCCAAAGCACAGAAAGACCAGGTGCAACAACATGAGAATCCATTGCACAATTGAACAAAGCAGGAAAAGGAAAATCCTCTATATGCGCACCCTCTCCATGAGCAAGTATGATGAAAACCAACCATCTCTCTCCACTCCATGCTTGCGCTCTTCCTCATTGATCAATCCATTCATCAAATGAAGTCTTCCTTCTGTGTTCCATCTTTCATCTTCCCCCCAGCGAACCAGCCATATGTACAAAATCCAGCAACAGCAACAACAGCGACGACTCCTCCCCGCAACTATTCAATCAAGGGATCCCATCACGATTATGACTTGGTTTCCGGTTCCTTCAAGATCCCCTCGACTTCTAACCTCCGTCTCGCTTCCTCAAGTGCCCAGGTTTGTATCCTGTATTGAAAGTTAGCCCTGTATCTCACCCCATCCTAACCACGTCCATGCCTCAACCGCAATCAATCCTCTCCCCTCTCTCCCCTCTCCCGAATCCCCAATTCCATCACCTCACTCCCGCAAACCCACAACCCCAAACCAAACCGTAAAATACGAGAAGAAAACAAAACTCACGAAGTATCTGGCTTAAAAGCATATCCCACAGCTCCCAACCCAAGCGTCCCAAAAAACCCATAAATAAACACATTCTCCCAGGCCTCTTTCTCCCTCTTCTCACCAGGCTTCTCACCAAACAACCATTGTCCAGGGGGGTCGTAATGGTCCTCGTGAGCGTGATCTGCTGCTTTCATTGAGGTCGTTGTTGAAAGTGGACGAGAAGATTGCGAGTTTCGAACGATAATCTGGCTTGCAGTGCGCACGGCATTGCCGGCTGTTGTAGGAGTAGGACGCAGCATGGTAGGGGATGCTATCGTTGTCTGAGTTTTGTGTATCGGTGAGAGGGTAGAGTGGAGAGGGGAGACGTTGATGGGTGTCGAAGCTCTTGATGGAGGGATGTCGTTGAATTGAGATGCTTGCCGAATCCGGTGGCGCGCTAAGGCCCACTTTGTGATTCCGCGCTTAGCGCGGTTAATGTTCCTCCTGCCCGCCAATGTCACAAGGTTTGTGGAGGGAAATAATACAAGTAATATAATGGTAGCCTTTGGTATCCTCTTGTCCGCAGCCTATCTAACAACTGGTTTTCTGTCACAGTGCAACATTCATCTCACTGAGCCACTAGAAGTTTGAATGGCAGTTGTTCTGAACAAGCATTTTATTCCGACAAAAAGATAATAAACTCAATGCTAATCAGCGGTTGCCCTCCAAGCAATATATTTGGCTGCCACGAAATAATGGCCAATGCAAGCGTCCGAAGTACCCATCTATGATTAACTCCTCTGTCTATGTGGTAATGACTGTCGTCGGACTCGAGAGTCTAGATATCTATCCCTCTGTGTGTAAAAGAGACATATAAACAATACAATACATTGGGGTTTTGGTATGTTGAAGGAAAATGAAAACCGGAAACCCGGAAAACCCCGATATCCCAAGACCGCAAAAAACACCACCAAGCGCCCTAAAATTGAGTTAATTACAGAAGGAAAGTGTATCATTACACTATCAACAAGTATGAACTCATCGCAGGACAGTTGCAGACCCTTGACAAGATTCATTTATTAGGATCTGAATCCTTATGTGGTTGATGTTCGCTTGGGAGGTGTTCGTTTGCCGGCTTTATCCAAGTTTGCACCAAAAACTGCAGGAGCTGGGGTGATTTCGGGCACTTGACTAGGTGGTGCATCGTATGATTGAGGTTCTTCAGTTATGACTGGGTCATCTGATTTCGTTGATGGATGGATCTCGACGCCGTCGCCTTCCAGATCTGATCGTCTAAGTGGTGACCGTGAGAACTTCAGCGATTCATTGTCTCCATGGCCTCGTTCGACCGGAGACCAACCAGCTACACTTCCAGCAATAATACCGGCCATGACGGTTGTGGCACCCAAAGCAGAGTTCGAGCGCGATCTATTGGTTCTTCCACGCTTGCGGGAATCAGGCGTAGGTACTGGTGATCCGAAACTGTCCTCTACATTATTAGAGTCCCCTGTGGGCGTGTGAGGTATAGAGTTGGTCCGTGAGCGAGATCCACTCCTGGAGCGTGGCAGGAAGTTGTCGCGCGTCTGTTGTATCTGGAATTTCAGGTTATTCAAACGACCTCCCTTAACACGCTTCAAGAATCCGAGCTCTTCCTTGACATCAGCCAATGGTTTAGGGAAACGGAAGTGTTCCTCCTCGTCAGAAATAGTAAGTTCTGGGCCTTTGTTGGATCGTCGCTTCAGGTAGTCAGGGATCAGCTTGGAAATAAGCTCATCCGGAACCAAGCGAATGGCGGCTCCAACAGGGATAGACAGGAATCCAAGGACAATTGAGTATGCCCATTGCGCACCGTTAAGATGAACCACATTGAAGGCTTTTCCGCCCACAAAGATAATCATTACTTGAGCACCAACCATGATGACGTTGATACCCATGAAGAAGTAATTTTTAGTGACACCTTCGAAGATGTTGAACTTATTGTCCAGGCGGCGATTGCTGATCGATGTTAGTTGATCCTCATTATATTTTTCAGATGGCGGGGTCTACTTACTTCCATTGGTTGAAGATCTGCATCCACACAAACGTGTTAAAGACAAGAGTTGGAATCTGGCCAACCTCACGATCAGATTGATAAGAGAGGATTGACTCTGAGCCGAAGTAGAGAAGTAGGGTAATAACGAGTTGGTAGATAGCCTCTCCAATAATCATCTTCCACATGGTGATCGTAATAAGTGGTGCGGACTTGGGATCTGGCTTTCTATCCAAAATGCTTGCAGTTGGAGGATCGGTGGCCAATGCGAGAGCTGCCATTGTGTCCATAATAAGATTGACCCAGAGAAGTTGCACAGCTGTCAACACAGATGTTTCTGAACTGCTAGATACGGCCGAAATGAAAGTGAGCAACACAGCAGTGATATTGACAGTGACTTGAAATTGGAGGAACTTCTTGACAGCATCGTTGACGGCACGTCCCCACATCATGGCTTTGACAATGGAATTGAAGTTATCATCCATCAAAATAATGGCTGAGGCTTCCTTGGCGACTTCGGTACCGGCGATACCCATGGAAAAGCCAACATCTGCAGTTTTCAAGGCAGGAGCATCATTTGTTCCATCTCCAGTAACCGCGACAGTCTCGCCCAGTTCCTTCAGACGCTTAACCAAGATTCTCTTGTCCTCGGGGCTAGATCTTGCAAGGACTTGGAGACGAGGAATAACTTGATCCATCTTCGTCTTCGAAAGTTTCCGGAAAACTGGGCCTTCCATCACAACACCACCGTTGGTATATATGCCACACTCTTCAGCAATAGCTTTTGCAGTAATAATATTGTCTCCAGTGACCATCCGAACAACCACACCAGCATTCTGACAAACGCGTACAGCCTCCGGGACACCTTCACGAAGAGGATCCTGAATTCCAACAATACCCAAAAGAACACATTGACGGAACAAGTCGTCAAATTGAACCTCGCCATCAATGACACGAACTCCCTTGGCGGGCCACCTGTCAAACTCTCGGTAGGTCAAGGCAATAGTTCGTAGACTGCGTTCAGCATAGCTGTTAATAAGGGTGTTGAGAGTCTTGCGGTTGTCATCGGTCATGGGAACACTTGATACGTCCTTTGTGGGGTCCCGAATAACGCTGGTACACTTGTCAAGGAGAATCTCGGATGCTCCCTTGAGGTAGAGTCGATATTTGCCATTCTCCAACTGGACAACAACACCCATGCACTTTCTTCCGGAATCGAAGGGGAAAAACTGGACGATCGTAGCATTGGAACGATCTTGGTTTACGGAAGACATTCCAAGAAAGTCGCGGGCGAATAGGAGCAAAGCAGTTTCCGTCTTGGATCCGATGAAAGTATTTTCACCATCGAGTACGCCTTCGAAGGCCGTTGAATTGAGCACGATGGATTGCATGAGAAGAGACTTTGTTGCGGAGCTCAGAGAAGCAACTACCTCCGCTGGTGGGATGACTTCTGTCTGTTCACGAGGTCGAGAGTCTCTCTTGTCGGGAGATGAATCTCTGGGGGCCACAGCCTCTACGGTACCACCGAAACGCGAAGTAGTTCCTAATGTTCCAGCAACGACTTTCATTTTGTTTTGCGTCAAGGTACCAGTTTTGTCGGAGCAGATAGTTGTTGCATTGCCCATAACTTCGCAAGCCTTGAGATGTCGGACTAGGTTATTCTCTTTGAGCATTCTAGTTGTTGCAAAAGCCAGAGCGAGTGTGACTGCGAGAGGTAAACCTTCAGGAACGGCGACTACAATGATCGTGACAGTAACAATGAAGATATTCAAAAACTGCTGCCCTTTTTCTGTCGGGGTGCTTTCGTTGTGGGGTAGGCGAACCAAAAACTCGATGAACAGAACAATGAAGAGTAGGAGACCAGCAGCTCCTCCAAGCTTTGCGATGTACTCAGCTAAAGTGTTCAACTTGGACTGAAGAGGAGTGACCTCTGGGTCTTCACGTAGAGCCATGAGAGTCTTGCCGTAGGATGAGTTTACACCCGTAGAAGTAACCAAGAAAGTGCCAACACCCTCGGTAACGGTTGCACCAGAAAGAATGAATGGGTCCACCTTGCGGAGGCTCTCGTGGTTCTCGATTGCGGCGTACACTTCGTCAGCTGGTCGTTTCTTGATCAAATCAGACTCGCCAGTTGTCTGAGACTCGTCGCATTTGACATTATGGCCCTCAATAAAAATTCCGTCCACAGGTATCATATCTCCTGGCTCCAACTGCATGACATCTCCAACCAAAACATCAAAGACCGAGATTTCTTGCGTCTTTCCTGAGCGTATGACATTGACATCTCGGTCCTGTTTCTTCTTGTTGAGTTTAACGAATTGGCGTTCCTTCTGGTAATCGTTCAATGATCCAACAACAACGACGACGACAATAGCAATAATTATAGCCACTCCCTCAACCCATTCAATTGGAGGGTGCTCAGCGTCGTGCTTGGTACCAAAAGTTTGGTACAAACCAACACCCAACGAAATGGCGGCAGCAATAGAAAGAAGTATGAGGACTTTGTCGTTGTAAGTGATCCACATGAGCTCCCAGATACTTTTGCCCTTCTTGACAGGTAGTCTGTTGTCTTGGAAAATCCGTTTGCGGTCTGCGAATCCTTCTTGAGACTTCTTCCTGCGCTGTGAAGCTGTTGTATTGGTCGTATCCGTTCGTGTCATAGGCTTCTTCGCGTCTTGATCCGCAGGAGATTGCCCTGCAGCACCTCTTGCTTCATCGAATGACACCACCCCATCCAGATTGACTTCGTCAGCGCTCAGTCCGCTCTTGCGATTAGTTCGCAACCCTTTCTCGAGGCCAGCCAATCCTCCCAGCGCATAGAACGCAGACAAGCTCTTTGGATTAATGAGCTTGTTCAATTGACCTTGTGAGAATGCGAAGTGGTTATCCTCCACCTTGAAATCATCCTCCGTGCCTGGATCTGGTGATAAGGCTTCTGAATCGTTCATAATATCATCATTGCCATTGACGTCTGCGAGCGCTTGGAGCTTGTCGCCCTGTGATGACTTTCCATCCCCGCCAACTGTCTCTCCACTGTAGGTTGTATGCGAGTGTTCACCCTCTGATTTGCCTCCATATGAATCTACTGAGCCTTGTCGGGAACGGAGACCTGGTACAGACAGAAATCCCTGGTTTCCTCTCGATGTGGGCGATGATACATTATGTGGTGATGTCGGTCTGCTGTCCCTACTCTCAAAGGAATTCGAGCCACGAAGTTCGGGTATAGAAATGCGACTGGCCTGGCTGCCATGGCTCGCGTGTTGTGGTTGACGAGGTGTATTAAAGGAAGGTCCCGCCTCCATTGCTAAAGGGCTTTCGGTCGCGTGTAGTGATGATGGTGATTGAGACATGGCCCGTAAAGCAACTCCTTCTTGCTGCCCATCCATATCGTGGGAAGGACTAATACTGCTGGTGTCGATAGTTATCGTAGGTCTGTCAAAAACATTAGCAAGGCTGTAACGGGTATGCAACAACATATAGTTCTCACGCTCTTTGCCTCCGTCCACCTGGGCTCGGCAGCGGGGATGTGCCCTTTGGGTCTGCCATGCTCAAGGAAGATGGGTTTCGACAGTTGGAAGGTTTCTCTTGCTGTTTCGTCAGAGCATAGCCTGTGGCTTATAGCCTTGGCGCGTAGTTAATAGCTGAGAGGCCTCTGAACATCGACGTGAGAGGGCTGTGCGCGGGTAGTGAGGATGAGAGAACTAGGCTGAGAAGAAGATAAATATCAGTTGGAGGTTCTCCCCAGGCTTTATGATGACAGCAAGGCCAAGTTCAACAAGCTGAGCCAAGTCGATGGACTGCGGGATATTCTGTAAAGGAGTGTGGCTGGCGGTCTTGACTTTTCACAGCGTCATAAGAAGAAAACTGTGCGCGAACGACACGAGGCGGGCGTGTCTGCTCTGCTGTCAAAAAAGCAGGATATCGAGGTTATGAAGGGCAAGTGAGGTCTCTTCACCTTTTGTCCTGGCTCATCAAACGTGCCGTCGTGGTCCCTGCGCTTTCTTCCTTGGCAATAGTCGTTTATTTATTCAATTGTCTGGAGATGTTGAAGGTCAACAAGGCTGCATTCCGTTCGGCGAGCGAAGGAAGAGAAGTCGAGGTTCTCGTTGCGGACCAAGTGGCTTTCAGTGAATTGGGAACAATTGCACCTCGCTGGAGGATGAAAGTATCAAAAAACAGAAGTCGTCGTACCAGATGTTTCGTTTCAAACGTCTTTCATTCACAACTCCTCCTCGACGGCACGCCCATGCAAGAGATCGGAGAGCGACTCTAGTGAGTCTACACAGCCCCAAAATATCTTGGCAGTGTATCTAGTGAACGTCGAGGCGACTCCAGCCCGCCAATTGTTTTGTGCAATCGCGGAGGCGGTAAGCGGCGAGATCTTATCAGTCTTTTCTACTATATTGTATGTATGTACCTTGCTGTGTCTTCAAGCTTCCATGGCATGTACTTCTTTCTGTATTTTCCCTTTCTCTCTCGTTATTTATTTTTCACAAGTCATTGCGATCGCGAGTGATAAATGTCTGACTATAGCTCCACACGTCCCAGGTTTATGTTAGCGCTCCCGCTCAGGGGTTAATTCACAATGATAAACAGTAATGAGTATCATCGGTTGATGGACGGCGGACATGAAGGTCTCCACTCCAATCACAAATCTATGAGTCCAAGATCTTATCATCTTATGTCGCCTATGCAGGACGGAGAAGGAAGAACTAGAACCGCAATAATTACTCCACTTTCTGCGTGTACAGCTGCACCACCAGACGCACAATTTAGCACAAAGAACCGACGAGAACACGATATCAAGAGCAAGATCAACATGAATCTAGAACGGTTAGAAGCTTGGCACTGTCGTGATGATGCCCGATGCTGATGATGCTTATGCTTATGCGCGCAAGTCTAATTGGCAAAATTATGAAAGTTAGTTACCGAATAGGTAGGTCATCGATATTCTTTGCTCTTCTGAGTGTCCAGGGAGGGCTTAATACCGTATCATGAGATGTCATTGCTACGGTATGGTACATGGTGCTGACGCTGCTAAAATACAAGTCTTCTCTGGGCCCCTCACCTCGAGCTCAAGCCAAGGAGCAGACGGCGCTCATCTTTAGCGCATACAGTATCCATTTATCAAAACAAATAAGAGGCATGCATGCTATGAAGCCATGAAGCCAAGGGGCTTGCGACACGATAGCACCATCTGTAAGCCGGTGCTAGTGCTTGGGCAGACAGACAGATCACAGACAAACAAAATTACCGCGAGAATGAAGGATTTGGATGGACTCGTACTTCGAGAAACAAGTTGCAACGAGTCTCTCCCCACAAAACAGCCTGGTGGATCGTGGTAACATGAATCGTGGTGCCATTTGGCATCCTATCAAAAATTGACCCAGCCGACAGAGCCAGCGCCAACCTTCACAAACCGGTCCGGTGAAGGCGCTCTCCCCAACCAACACCAGGTACTTCGTAGTGCTTCCCCAAGACGAGCGTCGAGCACTGCCCCAACTTGGCACCTTGGAGCCAATAAACCAATAAACAATGAAATTTGTCCCAAGACCTACGGCAAGACAACAAATTCTACTTTTTTAATAAACTCGGAAACATACCTCGAGGATTCAAAAGAGTTTCAAAAACAAGGAACACAGCGGGGGGCAAAAGAAAAAGTAGTCTTAACGCCGGCATATCCTTGTAATCATGCCCTTTGATTCGTCGTCCGATTCATTGACCAGATTCAACATTTTCGGGTGCAGCCGTCGTAGCCTCGCGGTGTGCCCAAAGCCAAACTGCATTGAAACACAAGGCTGACTGTACGTCCCATTCTGACTGTCAATATTGCTTAAAGGCATATCACAAGGCTCTCAGCTTTTCAAGACAGCACACGTCGCGAGAGGCGGTGGGGGCAAACAGCAAAGTCACTTACGACTTATTGTATGTACTAATGTACGGTGATAGGGGCGGAGTTACTTCAACGCGCAACCCTTTGCGCCTTTTTTCGCCTTCTGACAATCGACGTTCAGCAATCCTTGGGCGGCTATGCTTGCGCTTGACCGGACGAGAAATTCCCGAGTGTAGCGTGCCTCGACCAAATATCGAATTGAGAGAAGATGAGATGCCCAGAGAAGAAGGAACTCAGTGTCAGACGAAAATCTGCCTGTGCTTGATATCGTGAAGAGGATTGAGGGGAGCACATGTCTCGAGATAGGTATTCTGCCTTACGAGACATGATTCTGCCCTACGGATAGTATCATGAAGGCCGTTGAAATCAAACCGCCTAACCGTCTCAAATAAGATCTGCCTGACAAGAAGTATAACCTCACACACGATATTCATAGTATCCAACGAATCAACTCCAGAGTTGGAGTGATGCACAGTCGCAACGTGGTCCACTTGACTTGATAACATGAAGGCTATCAATTCCTTCATGTCTGGTAGTCAAGATTAGATTCTGCCTCGACAATAATTGCATCTTCTGTACTCAACACACTCAACACCGACAGTCACTCTTATCCGGACAAAACGCTCCCGAGTAAAGTGAGAGCTAAAGTGAGACCCAAGATGATGCGCAGGCTTACAGATGAGAAAAGAAGCCGCCAACTCACAAATGAGGATTCTATACTCGACTGGTATCATGAAAGACATTGAAAACATCTGTTTCGAGATTTTTTTGGAGTACAATTTTCATGAAGTCGTAAGGTCTGCCAAGACACGCTTCACTTCTCCAACATTCAGCACTAGGAAGAAAGGAATGGTGGGTTCCTAAAATGGTCTGAAAACTTCTGAACACGGCTCGTATGAGACTTAACTCTGTCTCTACGGTACTTCATATCATTAGACTGAAAAGGAACAACATGCATATGCGTGGATGGATATTCAATCTAGAAGTGTGTAAATTCCATAACTCACTTGACATACTTCATCTAAGAACACTTAACAGTAACAAAGATAAGAACAAGTATGACGAATTCTTCTCCATCTATTGAGTACCCTTCTGGTCGAAGAATTTTTATATCTCGAGAAGACGTGTTAAACTACGTAGGTGAGCATAGAATTTCATAAACTCAACCAAGCCGATATCTATATCTCTAACTCGAAGTCCCCAATGATCTCGAAAATTCAATTCCAAAACTCTCCCTCACGAGGTCAAATCACCAATCCTACCTAGCTACCAACCTAGAAAAGGAAGAGCACATCTCTTAAACCCATAATAACAAATCTATCTATCTGTGTACCTATTTACAAATCCACTCCCCCCGTACTAAATGTATTAATCAAAATCTCTACATAACTGGAACGCTCTATAATATCCTCTAGAAAGC
Source organism: Pezicula radicicola (assembly GCA_003008705.1). Classification (NCBI taxonomy): domain Eukaryota; kingdom Fungi; phylum Ascomycota; class Leotiomycetes; order Helotiales; family Dermateaceae; genus Pezicula; species Pezicula radicicola. The sequence continues at coordinate 1,227,932 of PDUO01000009.1, read as the reverse complement.
AGCAAAATATATTAGAAATCAAGTCCATACTTACTTTTAGAAGTATATATTACCTATACACCACCACCTACTTTTTCAACTAGCCAAAAAAAATACCAGCAGAACAAGAAAGATGAATTTTCTAATGTAAACGTATCAACATCTACTCCACCATCGCAGATCCCAAGAACACACGCATACTTACAATCCCAATCTCAATCCCAATCTCAATCCCAATCTCAATCCCAATCCTGCCAACCCAAACAAAACCCATAAATGATACCACTAAAAGCGAAGATGAAGAAAAAAAAAGACCTCCAGCCTAGTGGAAATAAGAGAGAGAGAAAAGAACTAAACGTACTAATACCAAACCCCCCCCCCCCAATATTTACCTATCTAATAGAACTAATATCTTCAAAAGCACAGTACAGCTTCCTCTACAACAAAAAAGATTAGTAGGGATATAAGAATCTATATCTGTTAGAGTTTACTATACACCTCAGATCATACATAAGGAACAATACAAAGTGAATTAAAGCATCTTAAAAAAGTATTATATCATATACTACAGTATATCCAATCCCACATATACATTCAACGATTAAAAAACAACACAGTAGAAATAAAAATACCAAAGTGGAGGAAACGAGACATGACATGACATGGTCTTCAGAGTAAATACGGAGGAGATACGAGTATGCATTAACAGCCTTGTAAGATGCCTCGTGAGATGCCTTATGAGATAAGACGAAGCTGAAACAAAGGAATGACTACGGGTTATTATTCTAGGAATGCACAGAAAGAAAGAAAGAAAGAAAGAAGAAAAATCTGCCTTGACAGCCTTGTGAGATAAGACGAAGATGAAACAAAGGAATGACTACAGGTTATTGTTCTAGGAATGCATAGAAAGAAATAAAGAAAGAAAGAAAGAAAGAAAATCTGCCTTGTGAAAGTTGAATATGCCTTGTTATAGAAACATGTAGGAGAATCAAACAACGTACGGGGTATTATGTCGAAGACTTGGATTGATATGCGATATGCTTTTCATGATCATCAAGAGTAAGTAGTGTTTTGAGAGGGAGAAATCTGCCTTGTGAAGATAGGATGAAGATGAAGATGAAGCTAAGGAACGATTACAGGTTGATTGTTCTAGGAATAGATAGAGAAGAGAGAGGGAAAATCTACCTTACTCTTATAATAGTAAGATATGGATGAATTAAACAATATACCGAATACCGAAGACTTAGCTCGATATCTACGTAGTACTCTATACGTCTTAATAATTATAAAATAAGGGAATAAAATTTAGTTATTAAAATCTACCTTACGAGATAGGATAAAGATAAAGATAAAGTAAGGGATTATATTATATTAAAGACTTAAATTAATATACAATATACCTTAATATTTATATAAGAGGAATATTAATAGTTAGTTTTATTAGAAGAGAGGATCTACCTTAAGAGATAAGATAAGGATAAAGTAGAGGAATGACTACTCTGTATAACTCTTTATTCTAGGAAAGAGGGAAAATCTACCTTATTATAGTAAGATATTAGTGAATAAAATAATATATTGTAGTATATTGTATTGTACTAAAGACTAGGATCGGTATACGATATACTTCAAGAGAGGGCGGGAGAAAATCTACCTTGTGAAGATAGGATGAAGATGAAGATAAAGCTAAGGAACGATTATAGATTAATTATTCTAGGAATAGATAGAGAAGAGAGAGGGAAAATCTACCTTACTCTTATAATAGTAAGATATAGATAAATTAAACAATATACTGAATACTGAAGACTTAGCTTGATATCTATGTAGTACTCTATATATCTTAATAATCATGAAATAAGGGAATAAAATTTAATTATTAAAATCTACCTTATAAGATAGGATGAAGATGAAGATAAAGTAAGGGATTGTATTGTATTAAAGACTTGAATTAATATATAATATACCTTAATATTTATATAAGAGGAATATTAATAGTTAGTTTTATTAGAAGAGAGGATCTACCTTAAGAGATAAGATAAGGATGAAGCAGAGGAATGACTACTCCGTACAGCTCTTTGTTCTAGGAAAGAGGGAAAATCTACTTTGTTATAGTAAGATGTTAGTGAATAAAACAATGTATTATAGTATATTATATTGTACCAAAGACTGGGATCGGTATACGATATGCTTTAAGAGAGGGCGGGAGAAAATCTGCCTTGTGAAGAAATCGGTAAATCAAACAACTTATTCTTGGACTTTCGACTCTCTGTCTGCCTTGAAGATTTGCCTTGAAGGTCACATCACAGAAGTATCAAGGACATCTGATTTAAAGTTTATGACTGTGTCTTACAAAGATGATACTGTACTGTAGTATTGTGGTAAGTCAAGGAAAGAGCGAATAAAGTACTAAAAACATACAGTACATATTTTATGACCACGCAGGTAAATGCTAATAACGGCGATTTGGTTTAGTGAGGAGCATGCAACGCAACCGTGACGATTAAAAAAAAAAATGATCTAAAACCCTGTGTCCTTTCTTGTGCGCGTCTCAAGTCTCAATTCCTTCTCCTCAAAACGCCAATAGCAACATCCTGCAAATCTGCCACGATAATATAATGATACCCAATCTCATTTCCCGAAATGTCATGCCATCTCGCTATGCGCCGTCTCCATCAAGCAAAAAATTAGTCTGTAGCTTTCTTGATTGTGGTAAAAATGTGTCGGCTTGTGAATCCTTCTTGCAATCTGATGTCTAGCTTCTGGTTCTTTGGTATCATCTCGTGCTCCAGATTCCATCCTGCGCGTCGACATAGCTCCGCTACTACCACGTCACATTCACCTAGCATATCAATATCAAAATTAACGTGCGACACCGGCGTCTTTGAAATGTAGATCTGTGGGATATGCGCTGGCAAATACGGGACAACCTCCGAAACCGGTGCTACCTTGAGTGAAGTGCCGATGACAATGACTAGGTCCACCTTGAACTTATCAACGTTGGTAAGGCGCTCTGAAAACGTGTCTGGGAGCTGCTCTCCGAAGAAGGTAATGTCAGGCTTCATGATACCGGGTTGAGGGACGTCGTAACCTTCATCTTCAGAAGAATCCGCATTTGCGTCAAACCGGCGACGCTTCTTGTCTTGTCCGTTTTGGGATCGTTTCCGCTTGATGGTTGGGCGTGCTTTAAGTCTGGCATCACACACTGGACAAACGGGTATTACACCATTCTTGATATCAGGGAAAATAGTCTCTCCAGGGACCTTATGTTTACACTCAACACAAGATGCCGTTGCGAAAGAGCCATGACATTGGATCAACTTCTCCGGTAATATTCCAGCGATTGACTCAATATTATCGATATTCTGAGAGTAGTTGGTCAACAACTTGCCCTTTTGCTGGAGAAGGTGGATGAAGGCATGCGTGGGTGTGAAACGGTCTGTGGCTGGAATGATGTCCTTTGCAATTGAATAAAAGATGGTGGGATCTTCACGGAACATGTGAATATCGAAGACTTCCTGTGGATCGCTGAGGCCAAGGTACTCCAACTTAGAGTAGAGACCGGTATCCTTCGATCGGAAATCGGGGATTCCCAGGGAAGTAGAGATGCCAGCGCCCGTGAGAACAATAATGTTCTTTGACTGTTGGAGAAGCTCGACCGCATCATCAATCGTATTGTACTCTGACAATTTAATTCTCTTGGACAGCTCACGACTCAGGCCAACGCTGAGAAGGGTGTAGAATTCCTCATCGGGTAAGCCGTCCATCCATTCTGGAGGTTTGATGCCAAACGCTGTGATTAGCTTCTTTGCCGTAATAGTGCCAGCCTCTACGGTCCTTCGACAGAACTCGGCTGGGCCTATGAGGCGGAGTTGCTGTCTGAAGGCAATTGCCTCTTGTAGACTGCAAGTGTCTGGGCCTAGTGGTGGTGGTGGTCTATTTTTAGCTCCTGCTGTGCTACTTTCAAAAAGCTTAAGAAAAAAGAAAAAGAGAGTGCTTATTACCTCCTTCAAAAAGATGTTCGTCTCCCATCTCTGCTAAGGTGTCTTCATAAATCGAGTCAATCTCAGCCCAGTCGTCATTACCAGCCTCGTCGTCGGGTTCATCCTCCACGTCGGGCTCGTCAGGGGTTGTACGCGCGACAGTGACACGTGGTATGCCATTCTTCACGTTGAGCTTCGCATCCAAGGCAGCGTCTTCATCTGCGTAGACGTCAGAGTATTCCGACTTCAGCATCTTGGACTCATCAGGGAGAGCCATCGTGAATTGTCGTGGAGTTGAACCAGACGGTGGTGGGGTTTTTGGCTTGCGTCTGGCCAAGTTTGTCTGGGGGAAGATGATTTGGATTCGGGTCAGGAGAATGATAAATTAAGAGACGCGGCGCGCATCGCCTCAGTTTCTCAGTCCCCCCCAGTCCCCAGTCCCGAGAGTCCCAACCGCAATTCACAATCTCATAGGCCGCCGAGCTAGCGGGTTTTCGGTAAACTCTAAGTGCTACAGTAAGTGCTAAGTGCTAAGTGCGTGATAAGATAAGAAAAGACTTTTATTCTTAAATTACCATAATCCTTAAGGTCCTGTACTGTAAGTAATACCTTTGTACGGTATTAATGGCTAGCATAACCAAGTTCATATGTCTCAAGTCAAGAGAGGATACTACTGTAGGTACCTAGCTACTCTATGTACGAAGTACAGTACTGTATGAGCTTAATTTGTGAGTGGGTGGGGCTTTTTTGGGAGGGTTCGCAGCGGAACTACCTACCTAGGTCGTAGCTCGCTTGTACAGTACTGCACCTTTTTATGAAGCTTGAACCCCGTCGTTTTTCTCTCTCTCTCGCAACAGCAGCACCACCACCAACAACAACGACAATACCTTGACCTTCGCAACAACTAAAGTAAAAAGGGGATACCGAAGACAAAAAAGAAATCCAATGGGGCGCATGGACGAACATTCCGTGTTTGAGTTGCTTGCATCATGAGATTAGCCTGATTAGGCATTCACCATGTCTTCGGTAACACCGCAAGAAGACGACGAGCCTCCTCGACTGACCTTTTCCACTCCCACCTGGACTAACACGGCTATGAACTCGGGAGACAATGCATCTTCTCATGTTCCACGGCGACGCTTTGCAAAGGCGGACAGCGAAAAACACAGCAAACATGTCCACCATCTTGGACTGGGACACCGTCCAAGATCCTCTGCATCAAGTGTTTACATGGGAAGCTTTACTCCACGTCGTTCAATGGGCTCTTTAGGTGGTTCAAAGAGTCCGGCAATTTCTGCACCAGGCACTCCTCGGGCAAGCATGGCGCCAAGTATGAGCCAGGTTCATCTTGCAAGTCTCCTGCAAGATCTCAACTTAGAACTCGAGACGTACGGGGTTGAAGAGCGTCGAGATGGCTTTTTCGATGCTTCTTTTTTTAAGCCACCCAAAGCGAGCCATGAAGAGCTTATGAGAGAAGCAGAGGACACACTTCCCGAGGCTTTTCATAAGCGACATCCCTTATCTGCAAGGAGCTTCTTCCCGAAACAGTGCCATGATGTTAAAGCTGTCGTTAAACGTGTGTGCACAAGCCGAGCGGGAATCAAGCTGTCAAAAACATTTTTAGCTTTCTTTATCGCATACATTATCTGTGTCGTACCAGTGACCTCGCAATGGCTTGGACGTTACAATTATATATTTGTCCTTTCGGCAATAATCAACCATCCAGGACGCACCATCGGCGCCCAAATTGATGGGACTGTTCTTACAATCCTTGGGTCCGCAGCTGGCCTTGCGTGGGGTGCGTTAGCTCTATGGGTATCGGATTCCACTTCTATCGCCCGCAGAGGCTACGGAGGGATTCTGGCTGCCTTTCTCCTGTTATTCATGGGTGGAATTGCAGCTTTGCGATCATACTATATTCGCATGTATCAGGCTGTTCTATGTGCCGGTTTTGCAGTTCTATACACATGCTTAGCGGATACTTCACAGAGCGTTTCGTGGGTGAAAATATTCGACTTTGGCATTCCCTGGCTCTTCGGCCAAGCGCTGTGCTTATTGATCTGCTGTACTTTCTTCCCCGACGCAGGTGCTCGTTCATTGGCGGTATCTTTACATAGTGCTTTTGGTGTGATGCAAGAGGGTCTTGTTCTTCCTCAAGCAGACAACCTCAGTACACATCGGAAATTAGCCTGGACCTTTGTCAATTTATCACAAGCATATCGAGACTTAGTGCTTGATGTCTCTGTCACTCGCTTTCCGCCTTCCGACGTTGAATCACTTCGAAATCTCATGCAAGCGGTCGTCAGATCTTTTCTATCACTGAAAATGGAAACAGCGCTTTTCGAAGACTTTGAGAAGAGGCAGCGAGAGGAGGATCATTGGCGATCTGCACCTAGCTTGAATCTTCCACAAGCTGACGGCAACTCATTGCCAGTGCCAAAGTTAGGAGACGTCAGTGGTGTAGAAGCTGCCGAGGAGACCATAATAAACATAGACAACCCCCGAAAAAGGCCTTCTATTTTGAGAACGGAAAGTGAAGAGAGAGCAACCAAGTTAGTAGTCAGCAAGCTCGCAGATCCAACCTCTAAGATATTGTCATGTATGAGGGCCGCGCTGGCCAGATGTGATGCCGTGCTTATGACCATGTCGGGACACAGAGTTTACCTAGGACCTCCAAAAGATGTTTCCTCAGATATTCTTGGAGCATTAACGAAGCTTCGAAAGGCAGTGATTAAATATGACGAAGAAGAAGATAGCCTTCTGAGTAATCCTGATCTTCAGCCATCCTACTCCAACCATCCAGAAGTCGTGGAGTTATTCTTGTTCGTACGTCCCGTCAGACAAGCCGCAACGGCTGTTGAAGCTCTTTTGATAAAAGTGATGGAGATGCAGCAAGGACATCACGGATGGCGCTTATATCTTCCGTCGTATCCATTTCACAAGGGTCTACAACGTACCAATGCTCAGGTCAGGCACGATCGAGGTGGGGTCACAGCAGGTTTCTACTTTCGGAGTCAGACTCAACTCGCAAAAACAATGAAAGGCATGGCAAATGTGTATAAACCTCTTCCCCGAAAGTCACATGATGGGAGTGTCAATCCACAAGACAAGATTACAAGAACAGAAAGTAAGGGTAAGTACGAAGAGGAGGATGATGTTGCCATGGATCGAAGTGGACAAGCGTCAAAGCAGAAGCTTTTCCGATACAAAGTATGGACGGTCTTGCATCGTCTCCAAGAATTTGAGACAAGATTTGCTCTCAAGGTTGCTATCGTTACTTCACTGCTGTCCGTGCCCGCGTGGTTATCTCAGAGTAGAGAATGGTGGAACGAAAATGAAAGTTGGTGGGCAGTGGTTATGGTTTGGATTATGATGCATCCAAGGTCAGTTCTGCCCTGTGCTTCCTTTGCCCTGAATAACACCATACTGACATGGATTAAAGAGTTGGTGGTAACTTTCAAGATCTTGTGACTCGTGCCTTGTGCGGTGTGTTGGGAGCATTATGGGGCGGCCTGGTATGTTTCCCCCGCAGAGTAGAAGCCAAAACTTTGTCTTCGGGACAATCTTGAAGCAGCTAGATCTGAAATGAGTCTTACTTTCCTCTAAGTACCACTTGCTAACTTGATGACTTCATTTAGGCTTACGGTGCTGGGAATGGCAATCCCTATGTACTAGCCGTTATGGCCGCAATCTTCATGATACCTATGTTATACAGATTTACTCAAAGCTCCCATCCGCGCTCAGGAATCGTCGGATGTGTATCTTTCGTTGTCGTCTCATTAGGAGCAAACGCTGTCAATGGAGAACCTTCAATCGTGACTATTGCATGGACGCGTGGCGTTGCCTTCGTCGTTGGCGTTGTTTCTGCCGTTATCGTTAACTGGATACTTTGGCCATTTGTAGCGAGGCATGAACTACGAAAAGCACTGTCCGCCATGTTGATATACTCGAGCATCATTTATCGAGGTGTGGTTGCGAAGTACGTCTACTACGAAGAAGGGGAACCTCCGCAGAAAGAAGATATAGAGAGATCCGAAATGCTCGAAGGTCGACTCCGGGAAGGTTTCGTTCGCATACGACAACTCATGGCTCTGACTCGGCATGAAATTCGATTACGAGGGCCATTCAACCCACTACCGTACTCAGCACTCATCGACGGCTGTGAACGTTTCTTTGAATACCTTGTTGCAGTTCGTCAATCTTCGCTTTTCTTCCACCCACACTACATCGCAGACAACGAGCAGGACGCTGAAAGCCTGCTTGCTTTGAGAAGAGATGCTGTCGCAGCAATCCTAATGAACCTATACGTTCTAGCCGGTGCCCTACGAGGTGACCAAAAAGTACCACGATATCTCCCATCAGCAGCAGCAGCTAGAAAACGACTTCTCGATCACATGGCAGAAATGGAAGCCTTGAACGCTGAAACAAACCAGTCAAACACCCACATAGGGGACGGGCGTAACTGGTCGCAGATTTACAGTTACTCGTACAGCCAGAGCTTGACTGGTTGTGTCGCACAACTTGAACATTTGCAGAAATACACCAAAGAAATAGTCGGCGAGCAGGGCTTTGACCCTGTTGATGATACAGACTACATTGAGAACACAGGAGAAAAGCGGTGAAAGCAGATCGATCTTGGATTGCAAATCAAATGGCAGCGGTATGCACTATTTAGACATCAGCGACAAGTCACAAGCCCTTACGAGTAGCAACCAACCTTCCATGAACTATTCCAGCAGCTCGATAGAAAGTGCAACAAATAATTACGCACTTCAGGGAAAAGCAGATGGCATCTATAAAAGACTTGGCTTTGGACGAGCAAAATAATAAGTAGAGCTAAGCTAAGCTAGATAAGTCTAGCTACAACCAAATGTAAGACTATACACGTACTTAATATTAGCAATAGCAAGTCAGGAACAGTCTGAGCTAGCTAAAACTTGTAAATATCAACCAGCTAGCCCAATGTATAAAAATCAGAAAGACTTACTCGGCCTCTAAAAAAACATTGACTCCCTATCTATCCTGATATCTCACTAAATCGTCATCTAAAAGTCACCTCAAAACTAGGGACCTAAGAAAATGCATCTGCTTACAAGACTACCTACACTCTATCAAAAAATAAGAAACTGCTATCAAAAATATTTTAAATTTAAACGTCTTAGTCTAGGTAACTGACTTCTTAGTAAGTATAGATAAGGTAAGATTTTCTAGATTAAAAACAACTAGGTCTCTATTCCATCTACAAAACCATACTATGCATTACACATACTCAATCCAGAAAGTCCACAGAAAATCCAAAGACCTAAACCACAGCAACAGCAACAGCAACAGCATTAAAAAAACCCAAATAAACACACTAATCCTACTTCCTCCAACCAACCAACCAACCTATCTCATCTCACCACGGGTTTAAACATTATCAAACCCCTAACTAACCTACCTACCTAACAACCTACTACATCTCACAACTGAGTTTTAGGACTACAACTAGTGCAGTACTTAATTCTATAGTGAACCATGCAATCTAAATATACATCTACAACAACACTAGAACCAAAAATCAAAAATCAAGAGGAAAGAGAGAGAGAGAGAGAGAGAGAGAGAGAGAGAGAGAGAGAATAGCTAGAACGCATAGCTTCAACCGTCATGTATGCATTTTACATACAGTATTGCCGTCTACCAGACAAAACAAACAATAGTATCTAAATATCCCCAAACAAGCAAAAAAAAATCTCAAACTTCAAAAACTATAATTTCATAGTTCATAATCAATCATTCTTCTATACAACCCTATCAATCAATCAGCCAATCAACGGTATCTAAACTTCTACTCCTACTCCATTCACCATTCACCATTCACCAATCACCAATCACCAATCACCTACGCCAGACACCAGACACTAAACATCATCATCATCATCTATACCCTAAACACCATTCCTATAACCAATAAACCCAATCCTATCTGTATCCATCCAAAAAAACAGGTTAGGCAAGTAGTCCATCCATCCAAATAATCTAATTTCCAATCGCCTCAGCAAGAATATTACCCAAAACAGGTCTATTCTTCAAAATAGCCTTCTCACCAGCCATAACCCTCTTAGGTTGATGTTTAGGCTTCTTTATCCCACCATTCAAAACACCGCCATTAAGAGCACCAGCACCACGCATCTCATCCAATCCCTTCTTTTCACCTACAGGTCTCCACTGAGTACCCCCAGGGCTCCTAGATATACTAGCTGTAACCTGCGTACCCGATTCCTCAAAAGCATGATCTTCAAGCGCAGTCTTAGGGAGGTCATATATCCAATTCTTCTCCTCCATCAATCGAACGAACTTAGCTACCATTTCTTCGTTGCCATTTTCTGCATTTCCTTTTAGTGTCTCCTTGCTACCGATTACTAATAACTTAGTCTTTGCTCTTGTGAAAGCTACATTGATACGTCGCCAGTCTTTGAGTAGTTCTCCGATTGATTTAGCGTCGTTACTGCGGACGAGACTTAGGATAATGACTTCTTTGTCTCGACCCTGGAAGCGATCTGCTGTGTGCATCTCGACATCACGGTGGTTGCGTAGTCCGTCTTTGAGAAGTGCTAGTTGGGAGCGGTAGTGTGTCATGACTCCGATTGTTGAACCAGGTACTCCTACACTGAGTAGACTTTCCACAAGCTGTGTGCAGATTGTAGCTTCTGTTGGGTTAACAATTCGGTTTCCCTTGGCTTCTTCTCGAGCACCAGGAAGGAGTGTATCTGTGTTGATGAAGGAAACTTTGACATCGGGATCGAGGAGATCGCGAATCCAGCATCTTCCACGGATGGGTCCTACGCATATACTCTTTTGGCTTTTTGACAACGTTGAGGTCGTATGATGATGAAATTTTAAGGCGTCCATGTCAGGAATGTTGATACAACTCTTTGCAACTTCCTGGCTTCCACACTTGAGCCTTCCATTATAAATCAGGTTGTTGCTGAGAGCCATCACGTCCTCACACATACGGTATTGGTGCTCGAGATAGACGACGGATGATGGATGCATGTCGGAGAGATGCTTGAAAAGACTGATATCTAGACCACCTGTACGAGCTTCTTCGTTCTGTACTAGAGGTGGGAGCTGGTTGTGATCTCCGACGAGGATAAATGTTCGAGCCATTCTTATCGGACCAATGCAGACGGGGAGCGTGATCTGCGAGGCCTCATCTACAATGCAATAGTCGAAAGTACGCTCGTTGAAGATAGGATGATTGATGCTGAGACATGTTGTTGCTACTACAGGCGAGTCATGCCACGTACTCCTAATTTCCTCAAATGAGGTCTTTGGTGTCACTGCAAGTTCTGCAAACTGGCGCACATCGGGGTGGACCTTTGCGCTAGCGCCGAGTCGCAAGATACGAATCTCATCATCTTTGAGCTTCAGGAGAATGTTATCGACAGCCGAGTGAGTATATGAGGTGAGTAACACGCTTTTGCCTTGAGACACCAGAGCCCGAATGATATGTGCAATCGTAGTCGTTTTTCCCGTTCCGGGCATACCCAACACCAGAGCATAATCTTGAGCACTCATCACCTTCGCAATGGCTCTTCTTTGGTCGATATTGAGGCTTGCTCGGTCTTTCAATGTATAATTGGTCGATTGAATTTTGAACTTTGGAGGCTCAAGATCTACGACAAGACTTCGAATTTCACGGGACCCAAAGGGTCCATCTGCCATGACTTGGATGAGATTGTTCCGAACCGTTGCCATGCCATTACTGAACTCGTCTTTGTCCAATCTATACTGAACTGGCTCTTCGGTAATTTTGCCTCTTGATTGCTCGGTACTGGATCCCTCTGGTGCGACTTCCATAATGCTCGCAAAGACCTGGTTATTCGTCTCATCAAAACCAGGGCATCTGATACGTGCATTATGAAGTCGACGATCCACAGCTACGGTTATTCTCTTCTTCCGTACCTGAGTTACGTACCCATTGGCCAGTGCGAAGTGGCCTTTTTCGTCTGAAATGACGATGGGTTCTCCAACGATAATCTGTGATTCGAGAAAAGAGAAGCTGGCTGTAGGTTTCTGCTTCAATAGGGTGTACTGGTATCGGTTGATCTTTGGGTTATTCTTGTCCTCGAAGGCAGACCCTTCTTCTATAACCACGTTCGCGAAGCACCTACCTAATTTCTCTCGCTCGGAACTTAGCATGGTCCAGAGCTCCCGACGGAACTTCAAGGATTCTTTCTCCTCTTTTGTTAACAGATCGTCCCACTTGAGAAAAAATTCCTTATGTTTCGGGGTAAGATGTTTGACAACCTCATCGAACTTTGTTTTCATACCACTAGTCTCCCCAGTTCCATCATCGGCTAGTTTGTGGTAGATGAAGCAAGGAACCTTGGCATAACACCGGCCACACATATTCTCCTTTTTCAACATTGGTGGTAGTTGAGCATGTTTCTCGCGTACAAAACAAGCCAGCTCGTTGCGTTGCATGATCATATGGCGCAGCTCGTGTCGTATGGCAGGAATTCTGATAGTCTCGGATGTCTCCATATAGTATAATATACCATAGGCAATCTCGATATCGTAACGATCTGACATGAGCAGATTATAAAGAGCCGTTTGCGCTCGATGTGAAGCGCTAGGATTTTTGCCAGTCTTGACCTCGAAAGGAACAGTTAAAGTCCGCTCTTCCTTTCCATCTTTCATGGTTACTTGCACAGTGGCATCGATGTTACCCTTAAGGCCGTACATTGGTGACCAGACATGTTCTTCAACGTCAAGTAACTTGCTGACACACATAGTAGCGGTTGCACCATTTCCAGCTTTGACAATCGCCCCGTGCTTCAGTTTATCAAGTCAGTTATAATAATCATCATGCTTCTTGGGAAGTGTTCATACCTTGGGCTTAGATGACACGAAGAGTTCAGCCCATGACTGTAACTCAAACATCTTACTTCTCATATACTCAATAGCTTGAGGGACCTGTATTTTAATGGTATATAAGTCTTCGATGTGGGCCGTCGCAACTTTCTCGATAAGCTGCCCCAGCCATTCGGTATCCCAACGATTTTCAAGCATTGCAGCCTGAAATATCTCGTGCAGAATAGTACCATAAACGAGTGGGGGACTTGAATCGCTAGTGGCTTTAACTCGGTCTTGCAACACTGCACGACGGGTGCAACCAAATGAGTCTGCTACGACAGTTGCAGAAACAAGGTGGTCCGGGTGCAGGATCAAGATATTATGAGCGTCGTCGATGACACATTGCCCATTGGATTCAAACGTCCCAATGACATGGACATAAGCTTTTGCAGTAACTGGTGTTTCAATCCAGGTACCTCGGAGAAATACTGTCTTGATCATTCTGGTATTTTCTACCTGTAGTAGTAGGATCTATGGTTACATATTAGCTTTAAAGTCGTTGAAATGGATGCACCTTGTCCTACCTTTTCTGAGTGAGATCGACCCTTTGTATCCTCATAGTCGGATTCGATGACATTCGTTACAAGATACCTCTGAATGGCTTGCTTTGGAGTAGACTACATGATACTTAGCAAGATGGTGATATATTGGCTACGTAAACTTGGCACGTACAGGTATAAGACTGCTAGCTGTCTGCTGTATAGACTGAGTTGCCGCCGCCTCCGCAGCCGCAAAATCAAGGTCATTAAAATCATCGCCATTTCCAAACTCATCATCTGACTCTACGTTCATGACCGCCTGTGCTTTCTGGGCTCTGGGGCTACCTTCAACCATTTTTTCTGTCGAACTCTGCGTATCATACTTGGCAACAATGCCCTCCAGGTCTGCTGCAGCAAAAAGGTCTTCGTCATCCGTATCGCCGAACTCATCCTCTTCATCCTTCACAGTGCTCGCTTCAACGGGTTTGGTAGGCTTCACTGACACCGGTGGCAGCCCTCCAAATGAGGTGTGTGCAGTAGAAAATGGCTGTGAGGGCGGATTGTCGTAAGACTTTGGACCCTGCAAAATGGCACCATTAGAAACAGTAGTAGCTGGTTCGACGATGTTAAGCATAGTATCGTCGAGTTCGTCATCGTCAAAATCCCCATAATCAGATGAATCGGCTTGTGCTTCCACTTCATGGTTGGGTACCATTTCGATTTTCGCCAGTTCAAGCGTCTTAACTGTCCCATCTAATACAGCTCCAATATCCCGTTCCCTCTGTCGAATAGGCGAGCTGCCTTCACTCCTTGGGATCTGGCGTTTGCCCGGCCTGGGAGACGAGCTCGATGGGTTATGTGAATTTTGAGGCCGGATTGGTTGGATAAGCCCTTCCTGCACCTTCTCTATCAATACTGAAAGCTTGGATGGTCCAACATTGGCAGATTCTGAAAATACATCATCACCCGCGCTGCTGACGCCACCAATCTTTCTGCGTTTGGGGAAGGAATTCCCACAGCTATTTGCCCTTCTAAACATCGATCCAGATCTTGGAGTAACACCTTCCTTTGATGGTTGTGGCGATGAGGTGTACATTATATGTGCCAAGCTCGGTATTGCTGGTCCTTGCGGAGTTGCATTGTTGGAAAGCGAATATCGACCCCAAAGTTCGGAGCCTGGATCAACAGGTGCATTTTGGCCTTCGTTCTTGGTGTTCAAATGGGTGAAAGAGTGTGCAGGGGACGATGCTGGCGAAGAGCTTCGTGCCCTTTTCTTTCCTCTTCTGACTCCCCCTCTGGACGAATTTGAACCCGGAGCATCTTTGTTATGATCCCACATTATACGATCATCGGGGGAGATATTTTGCACTATGCGGCGGACATCTCCCATGCCAATCAGATCCGGCAATGCTAGCCTCCCGGATGGTGTTGACGGGGAGTCTTTCTTTGTAGAGTCTGAATGGGTAGGAGACGCCTTATCCTGAGATTTCCCGGCTTGCCTATCTACCATCACAGCATTTTCCTTATCATCGCTCGAGGGGATGCTAATTACTTGCTTCGTTTTGACATCGGCATTGGGTTTCTGGTCAAACTGGAACGCGCTGAGCTTATTCTTCGTAGCTGTAGAAACTTGAACTGGAGGTTTATCTTGCAAGGGCTTCAAAGGCGCATTCGAGGCATTTGTTTGAGGCCCTTGGTAACTCTTGTTTCTCTGCCATTGTGACTTTGGCTGTGGAAGGTTCTGTTAGCTACAAATCCGGCCACAAGTGGGTTATCGTACCTTGGCCTTTGAAGAATGATTCTGCTCGGAAAAGGATTTCTGAAGAGGCATTGTTCCTCATTTGGATGTGCCAAAGTGCACGGCAGATAAATATGAGTTTTACAAATAGAGGAACAGTTGTTTGTTGTTACTTCATTGGTAATGAATGTCTTGGATGTCTCCTTCTAGAACGCGACACTGGCAACGCGTCAAGGGACCCGACGTGTTTTCAACAAAGCACACACGTGACACGCGCGTTAATTAAATCAACGCCTCTTCTACTTCAGTAGCACGAGCAGTCCCGCATTTCCGCATTTCGGCAGCCGAGATCCCTTCAACCCTCAGAGCTCAGGCATTCGGTTCGGTTCATCTTTCGATAATTCGATAAGAGCTTCATTCTTTTGCATCCCACTTTTTGATTTGCCTCCTCCACAATACAGCCACAGGTACGCCGAGCCTTAAGAAGCTTCTCTTGTCCTCCTTGACAGCTGTGTGATATACTCCGTAGTCAATTGCTCACTTTTGTACAGGCCACCGCCATCATGTCTTCCGATCAGCCATTACCCTTCATATATCAATTCGCTGCAGGTACGGAACTCCCCTAGCTATCTTGACAACGTCCTTTAGAGCTAACAATGCCTTTAGGAGCGATTGCTGGTGTTTCCGAGGTATGTTCCTCTGCCCGGATAACTGATTAGAGCTGTATTTGACTAGATGCACGTACTTTATAGATCTTGGTTATGTGAGTTTGCCCTGTAGTATATCGCATACGCTGGGCTAATTCTTTGCTTTAGGTACCCATTGGACGTTGTGAAGACCCGAGTGTGAGCATACATAGATTAAGGACCGAGAAGGAGAAAGATGTTGACGAAGAGGCAGACAACTACAAACTGGGAAAGGAACGGGCGCCGATTCTTACAATGGCATGGTAGACTGTTTCCGCAAGATTATTAAGAACGAGGGGTAAGTTTTGCTCTTTATATTCAGCCTTGATACAGATTACTCATACTAGCCTAGTTTTGGACGACTATATCGAGGTATTGAGGCACCCATTCTTATGGAAGCACCAAAGCGAGCCACCAAATTCGCAGCAAACGACGCCTGGGGCAAGTTCTACCGTGACCTCTTCGGCATGGCTAAGATGAACCAATCTCTCTCTATTCTGACTGGTGCGTCCGCTGGAGCTACTGAAGCCTTTGTTGTCGTTCCATTCGAACTCATCAAAATTCGTCTTCAGGATCGTGCCAATGCCTCTAAGTACACAGGAATGGTCGATTGCGTTGTGAAGACTGTAAAGGCTGAAGGTCCCCTGGCACTGTACAATGGGCTTGAGAGCACTATGTGGAGACATATCCTGTGGAATTCTGGCTATTTCGGGTGCATCTTTCAAGTTCGCGCTCTACTTCCAAAGGCAGACAATAAGACCACGCAAATGGGATATGATATGCTTTCTGGTGCTACTGGCGGTACCGTCGGTACAATCATTAATACTCCTATGGACGTGGTCAAATCACGTATTCAGAACAGTCCCAAGGTTGCTGGCTCCGTCCCAAAGTACAATTGGGCATGGCCGGCTGTTGGAACCGTCATGAAAGAGGAGGGCTTTGGAGCACTCTACAAAGGATTCTTACCAAAGGTATTAAGACTTGGCCCAGGTGGTGGTATCCTGCTTGTCGTTTTCACCGGAGTTATGGATTTCTTCCGAAAGATAAGAGATGACAAGGCTCTTGCCCTAGTTTCGAAGTAGGAGAAAAATATGCTTAGGAGAGGTTCTACATACAATACATCGACACAAATTTGCGGCCGCATTTGTATATACGCTGGAAAGACTGGCTGCCATTCAGAAATATCATAGAAAAGCATGTGGCTTCGAGCAAGGTTTCTGCGCATTTTCGATTGGGATATATATAGATGAAGATGGTCTGGTCTTTCAGGTTAACTCAGTTGGTGTCATATTTCCAGCTCTAGTTCTGATTTGCGATTTCCGTATATTGCTGGGAGTCTTCAATTTCCAACCACGACTAACAAATCACATGGTGATTGAGCCGACACAAAGTTGTGGTCTTAATGTCGCTTCTTCTACCATACTTATCGCTCCCAACTTGACTTCTTAGTCAGAGGTCTTTCAATTCTAGACTTCTGACTGTTTCTTTCCCTATTCGCAGTGCACGTTTTGGCGCACGTTTTCGGCGCAAGGTTTTTGACGTGAGCCCTTGTTGACTAGAAGATTTGGCGGCCTTGCAGCGATCCTTGAGCCCCAATCTTGCTAAAACCGCTGTCTCTCTAGCTGTATTGTTTCTCTCATGGATAAAGTGGCATAACTTCTCAGAGCAGATGCTAGTTGTGGTTATGCATGCTGACTGTCTTGGACTGTGTGATCGGCTTTGTGGCTCACCCCCAAGCTCAGCCCACTCGGCCACAATGCTGCTTACATTTATATTGTATGCACATCAGTGCGATGTTTTTAAAGTGTTGTGCTTGAATATCTTGTTCGTCTTTTCAAGAGAGTTCAGGTCCTTAGTGTTGTTGTATCCACCAATATATGTTAAACAAGAATCAGAAAGGAGGGGTCGGAAATCCGGGTCGCACACATCCACAAAGTGACTTGTACAAGAACAACAGAAAATTGGATAAAATTCTTCGCACAATACGTACATGGAAACTGAGAATTCTGAATCATCCTAACGATTTTTCCCGAACAGAAAACCAGTTCTTAAAGCCCGTTGAGGTTTTGCCTTGACCATGCATGTGCTCGACTAGCGCGAGCGCATAAACAACACAACCGACGAGGCGACGACTTCCCTCCTTCTTCTTTTCCTCTTCCAACAAACACCACACCATCAACAAATTCGACAATATTCTCCAACTTTGATCTATCACTGAGATCACTTACGCGACGAAGACCCAAATACCAAAATCTCTATCAAATCCAACTTCCAACCGTAAGTCCCTTCCCAGGTGTCGGTCGCATTCAGCTTGACGCGTCGTCTGCAATGCGCCGATCTCCTTTGCACTCTCCTCAGCATTCATCAATACTGATCCTTTTGCAGGAAGCAATGGCTCGTGAAGGAACAAGATCTGCCACCGGTTAGTTTGTACTATTGTCGAGGTTTGCCGTTGCAGCTTCTACGATAGCAGCGCGCCTAAGATGGGCGATTTATGCTGAACTTGGAATACAGGCAACTCCAAGCCGAGAATCTTCCCAACAGTCACCGAAGCTACGACCACCAAGCGCACCACTGCCAATACGGGAGCAAAGAGAGGGCCAAAGAAGGCGACGGCCACGAAGGCTTCCAAGCCGACTGGAGTCACCAAGACCAAGGCACCTGCTAAGAAGACATCGGTCGCAACCAAGGTAAATTTACAATCTCGAAGATTTTATAAGGATCACTGCTAAATTCTCGACTAGGCCAAGGGTGTCGTCAAGAAAGTTGAAGGTGCTGTCACCGACAATCCAGAGAAGAAGGTATGTTGCCGTTCATAGTCTTGCTTCCGTCCTCGACGCGTCAAGCACCCCTGTCCAAAATAAGCCTCATGAAACACATGAGACTTCCTGCTTGTCACTTTGGAATTCTTTCTATGCTCTAGTAGAAAGTGGTAGCTGTTTTAAAAGCCTTTGCTTCATGTGTTTCATCGTGTTCTCTCGGAATTCTTCGAAATATATTTATATTGCTTTTCTATTGAAGTCACTGGTAAATACATCAAGTAGCTAACATCTTACTCTTATTAGGCCGCTGGGACCAAGAAGATCAAAGGCACCGACGGTGCTGGAACTAAGAAGAAGACTGTTGCCAAAAAGTAAATACTTGCAAACGGAATGACTCTTTTAACGCAAGCGACACGGATGAGGATATCGTCAGTTGACCAGCCACGTATATTCCTGCTGGACTAGCCCCCATGATACCCTTTTCTATTAATGGCCAGCTGCGGGAAATGGCGTTCGAGGTGTTAGCGATTCTATGTGGGAACTTAGGAAGGATTGAAGAATCGCTTGATGGGGTATGGGTATGTGCTATTGTTTGGTTGAAAGATGGATAGGACTATCTCCTTCTTCTCTGCTTGCACCTGTTTATGTTTTTTTGCTTGGACTTAATTGGGTATTACATATATGTTCATGAGGGCTACCCCAATACTTATTACACCGCGTCGAATTTACCGCCAACTTCTACGCTACTTGCTTTGCTCTGTTCAGGCCCAGTGATAGAACTCCAGAAATTCAAACACAGTGACTGCTGTTCATAAAAAGATTCACCACTACCATCCACAGCAGAAAGAACAAGAAATCAAATAACCTGAGCAAAATTGCTGTTCCTCTCCACTCCCCATTCCCCACCCCCCTCTCTCCTTCCTCCCCTTTCTCAATAACAATAACAAGATGCCTTCTTGTTATTGATTTAGCGACCAGGAAAGTGTTGAATAGTAAAGTATGTTCTGAAATAGGTTTGTAGCTACCTTTGATTTATCTCTTTGTAATAGCAATAGTAATTTATTTGCAAGAGAGGTTTACAAATACGATCTCTATAGAACTCGCTGCTCTATACAGAATACAGAATCAATAGAATCAGCAGAGTTCCTACAGTATGAATTGATTTATAAGAGAGCATTTTGAATAGCTATTCAGGCATAGGAAATAGACTTGAGGAAATTGACTTGACTTAGGTAACACACTTTGCCCTAATCAAAATGATCTCTTACAATATAAGCCAATTCATATGATACCTCGAAATTCACCTTTTATAAATGATATTTTCTTTTGCTGATACTCCTGCTACTAATGGGAGGGCTGCAATAGTTAGTTTCTAGGTATAGGAAGGTAGGTTAGCTTTAAGATTACCTGAAGCACTTAATGCATTCTTCGGTGAACTTGTCGTAGCTTATATCTATTAAAACTCACTTGTTAGTCTAGATAAATCGTTGATTGCTGCTTCCGTACTTAGTTGGATGTAGTGAGAAGAGTAGGCAGGTACTTAAGTTAGATCCTATAAATTAACTGAGAGTGTTTGTTTGAGTTACTGTAGGGCATGACGAGTATTGTAATACTTAATGACAGTACCTAATTATCAAGTTTACTTAACTGCAATAACTAGCGGGCTAGCTACGTAAACTTATGAGTAGTTCTGGGAAATCACTCGAGTTCACTTGCTTATGTTTTTGATTTGTGGGGGCGTTAGGTATTGTCGTTGTTGTCGATATTTTATTCTTTTCTCATCAAATTACTTTTTGGAGAAAGAGGTCTATTTTTTAAGGGCAAGTACAAAGTATCTCAAGTACACATCCAATTCCCGTTTGCCCTGCTTTTGGATTCCCCCTTTTTTCGTTTATTTTTTCCCTCTTACCAAGTAACAATCTAATTTTTAGAGCTGATGGCTTATACACCCATCCATGCATCTCGCACTCCCATCACTCTCGCCACTCCCTACTTCAACTTAACGATCCTATAACCCACTCTTCTTCTTCCCATCCTGCGCCGCCTTATCCGCCAACTTCTCAGGCTCCGCCGTCCTCTTTTTAAGCACATTCGCAATATCCTCATAAGTACCCTTCAGAGTCTTCTCCGCATTACCTCCATGCTCCTGCGTAACCTCAGACAACTTCTGAATCTCAGGTAAAATCTTATCCATACCCGGAATCATCTTAGCATAACTCTCAATACCACTACCACTACTCTCTCTACCTCCATCCCCTCCCGACAAGAATCCCGTCTCTTTAGCTTTCTTACTTCTTGCTGAACGTGTTGTTCCAAAGAATCCGTGTTTCCAGATGTAGCAGCATCCTTAACTTTTTCGAACAGCCCACTGAAGGTTCCTTGTTTTAAGGAATCGGCGTTTTGTTCGAGGATTTCTTTGAGTTTGGGGTTTTTGTCGAGGTAAGGTTTTGCTTGTTCGAGTCCTTTTTTCCAGGCTTCGTCGCCTAGACTCTTCATTTTTTGAAGCTTCTCGTCAATGAGTTGTTTAATCTTCGCAATGCTTCCCATGCCTACGCCTCCAGATATGACATCTTTGATTTGTGCATAAGTCTTATCGAGTTCCTGCTTGGCTTCCGGACCGTAGGAATCGGCCATGGTTTTCAGTTGTTCAATACTTGGTCCTGCCTTCTCTTTCAACTGAGGATGATTATCTATGATCTCTGATGCTGAACCCTCGGCTAATTCTCCCAATTCCGCGATATATTTATCCAAGATCTCCCAGATATCTTGTGCTGTATTCCAATTCATGCCTTTGCTTGTTACATCCTTCAATTCCTGATATGCATGATTGACAATTTTCTCAACCTTATCTCCATGTTTCTGTTATACTTTATCCAAGTCATTGAATACAGCTTATACGTATGACTTCGCTCCTGGAATGAAAGCAGCGTATGATAATGCTGTGTTGCGTAATCAACTCAATGCTTCGTTTGGTTCTGGTGCTTTATCTTTCATAAATTTACCCAGTTTTTCGAATTCTTTCTTGGTTGTGGTTGCTGTGTCGATTACTTGTTTTGTGCCACTGTAGCGGTAGTATCTATAACCTAGCTGTAGATGAGATGAGCTTTCTGTACTTTTAATTTTGGGAATTTTTATTGTATTGTGGTATGTTGGTTTGAGATAGAGACGTCTGAGAATTAGGTACTTACAATAAATACAACACTACCACCTGCTAAACCCCCAGCGAATCCTGTAGAGCCACCTGCCTGTGCAGCTTTCGTATCGGTAGAAGCAAAACGTCTTCCTTGATGAGCATTGGTTCTAATTGGTGCTCGTACGATACGTGCTGACCTTGCAGCTGTTCTAGAGGCCAAAGACATATTGGAAAATTCTCAAACAAGAAGAATCAATTGAGTAGGAATCAATTGAGGAAAATTGATGATCTTTTTAAATCCTTGAAATAAGATGATTGGTGGTAGAATAGAGCAGACAAAGGCGAGAACAATTTTCTTCTTCTAAGCAGCGAAGACGAAGAATTGGTGAATGATATACCTACCAAGGTATGTTCTGGTATTCAATAGCTCAAAGAGCATAAAGACGGTGCGTCAGTTATTTTTTGTACCGTACTAAGTAGTACTAGATTGAAGCGAAAGCCACGATGTCATTGTAAGCCAGCGTAACCCCTTCAATTCCACTAGCTCTGGAATGCAGATGCGGACATGTGCAAAGTTGCAAACAATGAAAGAAGGGCAGGTACAGTAGGTGGACTAAGTCTATGCCCCTACCCTGTTTTACACTAGAACACTCCTAGTACGCTTGCTTATATAACTTAAACTTAGGCTATAAGTATACCTAAAATTTTAATTATAAAGTATCTAAAGTATTTAAAGTAGACTTTTCTATATTATATTTTAATTATATCTAGTAGTTACTATAGTAAATAGTAAATGATTTAGGATAGTAAATTTTTAAGCGAATTTTAGTATAAAACCAGTAAATTCTATCCTCCTCTTACTTCTAATTTCTATTAATCAATCCTAGTTGCCTATAATTTTAATATAGGGATATAAAAATATAGGTAATTATCGAATAAACAAGTCTAGTATAAATACTTTAATTAATTATCTCTTCTTTACTATAAACCTTTGAAGTATTAGCTGTGAGTTTTAGTGTAAAACAGGGTAGGGCCATAGCCTTATGTCCACCCACTGTACCTGAGTATTTAACGGCTTTACTAATGACTCATTGTCCAAGGTTGATCATGTGCCTTATCTTCGTAGGCAATACTGGTAGATACTTCTCAACTAAACGCCTAATCCAAATCCGAATCCGGACCCGAATAATTATTTCGAGATGAAAGCTGCACCTCTGTACAGTAATAGTCTAGCTCGGAATTGAACCCTTGCTGACTTCTCCCCATAATTAAACCACAAGGAGCATATGTAGGCATAGGGAGTATCACAAACTCAAAAAAAAATCAGGCTTATCAGTTCGTGGGGACAAATTCCAAAAGTTAATAGATACGATTAAATGTGATACCGGCAAATGTTGCTTTGAAGATCCCGCGGGGCGCAGAAGATTTACCGGATGTGGATATGAAGATTGCTGATTTCAGGGTGCATGATGTGATTCAGGGTACGATACTTTTGTAGACCGCTTATACCACTTTCTTCGTCGTATGTCACAGTACGAAAGTAGTTTGCCCTGCAGAATTCCCTGTAATGTTCAATTGCTGGGCTGCATCTTAGGGGACATCTAGACCTTAGCTGTAGGACCATACTCTTACAGGGGATAGTTTAAGGGTTTTGGCGATTAAGTGAATTTGTGACCAAAAGATTAGTACGGTAATGTTTTGCGACTTTAGATAGTGAGGGAAAATAGGTTAATATCTTTGAGAGGCGTGATTTAATACTATTCTGTGTTAATCGCCAAGAAATCTTCTGCAAAGCAAACCGATCCTTCTTTTTGGAGGTAAAAGGTATACTGTATGTCTATGAGGTAATACTTGGATTGGGGGTGAATGGTGAAGAAAACCTACGTAGAGAGCACCTGTAACTCAGTAACATTGAACGAGTACGGCTGAACCACTCATTATTGAGTAAGGACGTAGAACCTTCAGCTTGTTCTTCAAAATCTATAACACGGTGTAGCGAAGATTCAGTGCTAGACTTTGGGAAATTGAAAACAGCTTTGCCTATCAAAAATGATGTGTATTCACTCATCACCCAAGTACTCAACTAAATCTTTCAACGATCGAGTTGCAATCCGACTTTTAACAGCTCACAAGCGGCGGCCTCCATTTTGGCAAGCACCAAACCTCTAGTAGTGCTAGATTACTGGAAGAGGATGTGAGATTTAATACTCAAGTCTAGTAGGCCAATACTTCTACTTAATTCACTGTCATCACCTATCGGGGTTAATTGATTTTCTCAACAAGCGCCGAGAACAAGATCATTCGACAAATAGGGATTAGATTATTAAAGACTAAAATCCAAGAGGGTACTACAAGAAAACATGCCCTAATTGTCACTATTTTACAGGCTTAGAAGAAAGTGCCACTCTTCTTCGCACCAGGGAAAGTTCCAAGGTAATCGAACAAATCGGTACCACCAACAGTCAAATCACCGTAGGTTGGGCATGCGAGAGATGCGAATGAGCTGTCGAGGACATCAACAAGCATTCCAAGGGGCTTAGCGAGGGTGGCGTAGAGTGAGGACAAGCTGTTGGGGGAAGCCAATTTCAAGGTCTGGAGAGCGAAGCAGAGAAGGTTGTTGCCTTCGAGCAAGCCTTCAGCATTGACAACGCTTCCGCTAATGTTGAAAATATCAACGCCGACGTAGGTGTTAACACCGTTGACGTTTCCACCAATACCGAGAATTGTTGGGTTCTTGATACCGGCGTTAACCAAGTCGAGGCCGACACCGGGGATATCATAATCATCAGGTCGTCGGTACCAGTTGTCTGGAATGCGTTCGTGACCGCGAGTGTAAGTCATGTTGTCTTCTGGGCCAGTAACTCCGAAAAAGCTCTTAAGATTTTCCTTGCCAAGTACTCCCTCTGGGTGCTCTTCAGAGCAGTTGACGAGAAGACGGGCAGCGAAGAAAGAAGCTCCAGTGCGAAGAACCAGTCCGGAGAAGGGACCGTAGTAGAAGTAAGGGTTGAAGGCAATTGCTTGCTTGAAACGGTTGAGAGAGTGTTCGATGATAACGTTAATGTCGTAATTTGGTTCTTCGGCGTCCTTTTGCAAGTTGTACATGTCCATGAAGTATGAAATATTTGCGTCGTGGTTGTTTCCAACAGGGTCGTAGAGATCATTACGGGTGCCAGATCCATCTACTTCAAAGGTGTTGTGCGTTCCATCAAGACCCTGTGGGGTTCCTAGTTTTCATTAGCATAACAAGCATTGAATGTCTGTTACTAAAAGCTTACCCAAAAGTCCACCCACGTTTCCGAGGAGGTTTTGCACTTCATCTGACTCGTCTCCAATGGAGTAGCTGGGGTCGAGTGAGAGAGGGTTGCCAGAAAGGACAAGACTGTACGTGGTAAGGAAAGTCGCGACATCGATTCCCATACCGTAAACATCGTTGACGGCGATGATGGATTCAGCGACCTATGTCGCGTAAGTATATGCATGATTCTCAGGACAAATAGTAGCTTACAGTAGCAAGTCCGTTGCGGTTAATGAAACCATGGTTTGCCAAACTGTTCATACCAATGCATGGACCACGCTTGGCTCCGTTGGCATAGTCAGGAGCGATCCATTTGTGGTCACCAGTAACTATTCACATCAGCAATAATCCTAGAAGGAATACTGAGATACTAACCATTAACGAGTTGGGCTTCAGCATTGAAAGTTCCCCGCTTAGCTACTCCAGCGTTCTCCCTCTTTCCAAGATAACCCTTCTTCACAATAAGATCAACGAGCTCTTTTGGGAGAGGATGCGGGGCAGCATTCTCAAGGTCTTCGGCATCTCTTGCAAACTTCTTGTAAGCATCGAGAGGCACAACTCTATCCAAGTCGATCTCAGCTCCGAGTTCTGCGGCCTTCTCCTTGACCTGAGCGGCGGCGGCCCTCTTGGAAGCACGGCTTTCGGCGCGCTGGCCGAGGGGAATATGAGGCAGATCAACTATTGGCTGGACTTCGCTGACGGTCTCTCCGAGAGGCTCAAAGGCAGCCAGAGGGCTGTCGTCGCGCGAGCCGAGAGGAATGTGAGGTAGGTTGACAATGGGCTCGATGGCACTGATTGCCTCTCCGAGGGGCTCGAGAGCTGCCAAAGGGCTGTCATCCCGAGCTACGTTGCTCGCTGGGAGCGCAGCAACACCGGAGAGAAGGAACGACAAATACTGCAAGGACTTCATGATCGTAAGACAGACCAAGAAACAAAAAACAGAAAAGAGTGGACTTTGCAAAAGCAAGATTAAAATGAGTGTGATGGTTTGATGGGAGAAAAGTCTTAGGAGGAGATTCCGTAGCAAGACTTATATACCATCCGGAATACCTGATGACATTCTGTACAATTCCCCTTCTTCCCTCGGTCAAGATCGATTTGCACGTTTCTGAGGGACCTCGGAGATGGCCATCGTACTGGAATAGAAATGGCAATTCTGTGATTGGGCATTAGGGCGCATGAAGCACAGCGAACAGAAAGAAAAAGACAAAAACGACGAAGATTAGCAGTTGCTCATTTTGATCATGACGATCTTGTGCCAATGGGTTCTAGTATGCAGCACACAGGCGAAGAGAACAAACACATGGAAGAACGAGGAAGTGTACATCACCCCATTTTTGAATGTCCTGATAGGGGTACTTCAAACAATGCTGCAGTTTATGCTTGAACTGTGCCACGTGAACTTCCTTCCAGAACGTTATGAAACCTCCGCATGTAATCTTGATAAAAATGATGTGATGGAGGGATAGTGCATAGTACAAAAGGTGCACAGATATTGTCCTTATTCCCATCCGTAGAAACTCGAATATTCCTGCACAAGTTGACACTGCTGCCATAACACTCTCTGATGAATCTACTTTAGGTCGCTCATTTGGTTTAAGTTATTTAGTTTAACTTGGCTTAGGTTGTTTACTTCATATGCCTAGGTGACTTACTTAGTAGCTTACACTTTGGATTATGAACTTACCGGACTAGTTTTCACTTAACTTACTGCAGGTACCATACATTAGTACATCTACACCAAGTCTGATAGGACCATAAGCGCGCGGCGCTACATACATGTTTCAAAATTGCAATTATGAGCAAGCATCGTACACGTATTTCCCATTTTGATTATGGTGATCCTTCTGCCGATCTTCAAGGGGTGATAAAGAAAAGAGAGTCGCGGTCAAGACTTCACAACAAAGTCAACAAGGGTCAAAAAGTCTACCGAGCGGGTAATTAGCGGTGATCTTATACACTGCCGAGCGGGTGATATACGGTGCTATCTTTTGCCGAGCGGGTGATTGCCGGTTTGTGACAGCTGTCAGAGCTCTGGCATTTGCTGCCGGAACTTGGAAGCTAAATTCCGACTAGAATTATGATTAAGAGGCTATCTACGAAGTATGATAGGAGGCATAAACCTAAGGCCTAAGGCTGTAAGGTACATAGGTAGGAAAGTGCCTACGAAGTATACCTTATCGCCTAGAGATCTAGAAACTCTAAAGTCTATTCCTAAGCTAAATGAGATGTTCATGGAACTGATGCAGAAGGCATAGTAAACAGGAGATATTTCTTCAGCCTTTCCTCTTCCAACCTTGCAACATACGAGTAGATCTTATAGTTTTTTATCTTCTCATACTCTTATGCTTACCGCTACTCTTAAAGTTGTTATCTCAACAGCCTGGGGGCCTGAGCGAAGTCCCTGATTTTCGCTTAGTTTGACAGTTCATGCAAGAGACCTGGTTGCAAAGGAACCGTATCCATCGACCCATATTCTCTGTCCATATTGTCATTTACCTGGTAAGACAATTTGACAGATCTAGACAGATCTACGAAGATCTGAGGATCTCATCCAACCAGCTCTCTCGCATGAGCCCATCGCTATAACTTCGTAAGCGATTTGTAGCCCAGATTTGTTGAGATAAGTGTGCGGTATTTACCGTCTAACAGTAGCAGGGCAGGTGGGAGCGACGAATGTTCCAACGGGACCGGAAGAGTGTATCCTACTTACTGTATCCGCGATCGCTGATGGCGGATGTCGATTCCGGCACGGACGTTGCCGCAGCATAGGACAGTCTAAGAGACTCACGGTGACGGGGGCTGTCCATGGGTTGGGGAAAACCTAGGAACTTAGGAAAACCGTTTGAAGAGTGGACCAGGTCCGCGGGAAGAAGGAACTTGATCCCCGGAGGATACTTCATCTAGACTGGTCAGGAAGATTCCAGCCACCAGACCTAGTGGATAGTATTCGAAAGCGCCGTATCCATGGGATCTTTGCGTTCGATACTATCATACAACTTGGACGTTTGGGACAATAGCAATACGAACTAGATAGCTAGTCAGCCTGACACACAACCAAAGAAAATACACTTTATATGAAACCTATCTTTCCTAACTTTAACGCTTAAGCGTAACCCCGAGTTCTAGACATTATTCAAACGGTTAAGATTGTTAACTTATGCCACTTATAAGAAGTATCATAGCGCCGCGCAGAAAGTTCGGCTACCAGAACTGCCATGTGGTGATGGGCCCATACAGTGTTTCCCAATTATTCTTCCCTGCGAAAATTGAGGGTACAAACCTCGGCGCCACCCAGCATCGACGCCGTTAACGGTAGATGCATTACCTTGATTCAAGAGTTGCTCATTTTGTATCCTGCGCTACGTAGATCTGTATCTCTTCTTGTCGAGCGATCTGCATTCGAATGTCTACAATGTACGTACTCCGTAGATGCGTATGGAGTACAGAGAAAGTATCCTACGCATATCGCGCCTCAACCAGTCAACCTTCTGTATAGTACCTAGATATTCCCGTAGAACCTTTCAGGTTTTATCAATCATGTTTGTTTGGGGTGAGATGGTATGAAAAGGCTCGATTTCCTCCTCTTCTCATAATTCTTCTTCGAGATTTCAGATTCCAGCATCCTGAGATTCTTCGGACAACTTTCAGTCTTGAACTTTAGACAACATCCTCACGATGGCTTATGAACCCCAACACATGGATCGCGCACCCCAAGTCATTGGGGTGCATGGCCTCTTCATAACATTGACAACTATCGCGATCATGGCACGATGTTATTGTCGGATTTGCGTGGTGAAAAGTTTTGGCTGGGATGATTACTTTTCGGTCGGGGCGTATGTCAGTACTTTCGAGTTCTACTGATGCAAAAAATTATGAGCTGACCTTTATACAGATTGGTTTCGTCTTTTTCGTCGCCTTTGGTGTAGCTAGTGCATATCATGGATCTGGAGTACATGCTGTCAATTTACAACCAGCAGATCTAGTTGTTGGTATAAAAGTATATTACGCTATGTGCCTATATGGTGAAAACCTCAGCTAATGGTGATATAGTGGTGGTGGGTATGCGAACCTGTCTATGTGGTCGCGAATATGTGCCTCAAAATGAGCATTGGTATTTTCTTACTGAGAATTGCCGTCGCAAAAACTCATCGCATCATTATTTATACGGTCATCATTGTTACAGAGGTCTACTGCACCTTCTTCTTTTTCCTATTCGTCTTTCAGTGTATTCCCTCAGACTACTTCTGGACACGATACACCGGCGGAACGGGACATTGCATCGATCCTTCGATCACAGTCATCGCACTATACATATACTCAGGTATCTCTTGCTGGGCAGACTGGACACTTGGAATCCTTCCTATCTTCTTGGTGTGGAATTTGCAGATGAACTCTAGAACCAAGTCTATTGTCGCTGTGATTCTGGCAGTTGGTGCTATGTAAGTCATGTAGATTTCTCCCTGCCTTTTGTTATAAGCTAACCTTATTAGTGGTTCTACTGCAACGATTATACGAATCCCATTTATTCAAAATCTTAGTAACGAAAGCGACTTTTTGTACGCCGTTACTGATGTGGCTATCTGGAGCACGAGCGAGACGGGCATCGGTATCACAGCATCCTGCGTTGCAACACTGCGTCCACTTTTCCGAAACTTCTTTATGCGCACTGAGAGTGCGGAATCAAAGGGTCCTTATTCGAGTGCCAGGTCGAAGTGGCCAAGTAAGAACGCAAACGCGGGATACATTCGTAGCAAGAACAAGGGTGCTTTCAATTCTGAGATCGCTTTGCGAGAAGACATTACCAAGAGTGCTTGTGTTACAACAGTTGTCGAGAGTGACCAGGACTTAGAAAAAGGTGGCGATAAGTCCTCAAGCTCGTCGTGGAATGCTACCTTTACGCCAGAGGATGCAGAGGGTTCTGCTGGTTGGGGTTCTGGAATTAGGAAAACTGTAGAGTCTTCTCAGAAGTTTGAGCGAAAATAGTGTTAGAGTACGATGGTATTATACAACACTCTGTTGGGTATAATTGTTAATTATTATTTGGTACAGGCTACGCTGCCTAATTAAGTCACTGCGGAGTCTCATTTTAGGTCTCATTCTCGTCAATCGTTTAGTCTTACTAGTAGGCAATTGGTCTACACTTCTACGTTAGCTTTCAGGGTGGTACTTACACTCATTTTAGCTTCTAGTACTATGTATTTAAGGAGCCTACACTCGGGTAGTTAGTAGGCATCGAAATGCAACTTACTATTTACCACCCTATGTCGATTATAATTAAAAGCTGATGTTCTATTACCATAATTGATTTGAAAATTAATTAGGTACAGTCTTTCTTCTACTGAATTTGAGTCTTATAAGTTCTCTAAATCTCTTGAATAGAACATTACTTAGTGGCTTCATCAGTCCATCTGTTATCATTTCGTCTGCGGAGACATATAAGACTTCGATTCGGCTTCGTTCTTAGATATCTCATATATGGTGGTAACATCCGTCGATGTGCCTTGATCGTTCATGCAGGTGTGGGTTCTTAACAAGTGTAAGAGCTCCCTGGTTGTTACCACGTATATTCACTGACATTGGGCTCTTGTCAATGTACTGTGAATATTCCATATCTTTTAGTCCTGGCGCAATCCATTGGCTTGTCATGGCAGTTGATGACATAGTTACGGTAGTCTAGTGATAAGCGCAAAAGCCATGACGGGACGAGTATGCGCTATAACATACATGAGAGAACTAATAGATTGTCGGTATAGTGCCTTGTCTATTCTCTCGTCGTTTGGCCGTCTAGGGCGTAATTCCTCGCAACGAAGGATAAGAATTGGTCTTGCATAGTACTGGACTTTATTAATGCCGAAACGATCTAGCACTGTATCCAAGTACAGCTGTTGGTCGAGCCAGATTGTCTTCTCTTTGCGATGCTAGTCACACGGATAACAAGGACCTCTTAAATCTCCCTAGGTATTTGGTATGGAATCGCTTAGAGGGCTTTGAACGAAACCAGGAAAGGTGCTCGAGCTTTGGTGCGGCGGCGTAGACCAATAACATCATCTTATTATCAGGCAATGTAACAAGACAGGAATTAGACAGAAACTGCTTCAGCCCATACTTGAGGTAGTCTTTACAGAGAGGTTCCAGCCACGGACAGACTCCTTTGACACATAAAGTCTCTGAAGCACCCTCACAGTGTATCCATCTCGGGCTGGTCCTCCATCTGGTTGGGATATGTAAAAAAGCTCTTGGTGATGCTGTTCGATGAAGGCGTTCTTGACATCGAAAAGTAGTGGCAGTCAAACTCCTCAGCGGCGACTATGACTAGGCTCATGAAGACGTGAAGTGTGCGCCCAACCTCACAGTTGGGGCCAATGTCTCTTCGTCGTAGATTTAGGTAGCTCCTGGAGCAAGAAGTTTTGCCTTGAATCACTCGAGTGATCCTTCCGTCGTGACCGATTGTAAAGACCCACTTCAAGTCTAAAATATTAGCACCATATGGGGGGACGGCTCCTACCTGAGGTTTCTTTAGCCTAGAGTACCATGAGTTGTTCTTGAAAAGCATCTCTCCTATTGTTAGTTATACTTCAGTCTTCAGGTCGGTAGTGGTCATGGCCTCCTTTATAAGTCTTAGGGATCGTCGGTTGGGGGTGGAGTGGTGGCGCAAGTTTTTGGTTAGACCAAATACTATTTCTTACGGCCTTAATGCTGACGTCCGTTCCAAACGGCGGAAGATCAGCATGCAAAGCATGTGAAAGGCTGAAAACCTCGGCGAGCAGAATACCTTCCACATTTACCACGATAGAGACAGCTTGCTTTAGTATTAGAGAAGGGAGTTTATATTATTCGTTAAGTTAGCGGGATATACATTGGTAGGCGAACGTCCACATCGGTGACGATTTCATCAATTTAGCTTTCGGCGAGATTGAAGGTAGCCTCGTAGTAAAGGAGTTATCGAAAGGAACTTGACTATTGTTACTGTAGTGAAGCCTCACGCGGACTTTGTCATAGAACGAGAGTCCCGGATAATAGGGGAGTTTTAGCAATAAGGTTTTTCCCAAGATTATGATATCATATTACTGTGTCTATCATGGTAGTGCTTATTGCACATCATACTGACGCTTATTATTCTCACAAGCAGTGATAGGATCTATTAGGCCCGCAATAATTACTACTGCATCTATTACTTCAGATGGTTTATTACTACCACACACGTGATAAGTGAACAAGTGAACCGAACTCACCCCCTTTTCGCCCCCAAGCGAGAGACCAATCCATGTTCTGAAAGCATTCGTCAACACAAATTCCGATTTCTAGATTTCTTTTGACATAACCCGTAAAAAGCTTATTCACAAAGGTGATTATCTGCTATATGGAATAAAAGGATTGCTGAATTCATTCCGCATTATCCATTCAAGAATATGCTCATAGAGTAGAATTATTTACGTCCAATAGAGTATATTTAACTTATAGAATAAGAATAAACTCTGCTGAGAAAGCTCTTTAATGAATCAACTGTTCTACCTGGGAAGATAATCAAGGAGATTTCAGGTACAGTACACCAGCATGGCCAAAATAAGTTTAAATCTCAATTACGAATCATGATATGATTGCTCAAAGTATCATGGCAAGGAGAGGCTATAGAGAACCGTGGTGCGTCTGTATGAGGCGAGGGAACGTTGAGTGGACTAATATCCTTCGGTTGAAGCATCGTCATCAACATTGATACCGAGCAATCGGGGTCTAAAGAATCACCACATCGCAAGTTCCAGAACGGCAGCATCTTAAAGCCCTTGACTTTCCAAGGGGCTAATTATGATTGAGTAAAAATATTATCGACCTTGTTGAACTGTGAAGTATGTTCTGGAATAGTCCTGACTCCTGCGGCTACCATTTGTCTCTTTTGTAACGGCAATCTTTTTGTAATAGAGGTCTACAAATAGAACCTCCACAGAACTCTTAGCTCTGCACAGAATACAAAATAAACAAGTTACTCCCTCGAGATATGACCTACAGATCCTGTGGGTTACGAAATATACATTCTGTTATACATACTGCCCTGAAATGCCGAGCGGGGTATACCATGTGTTCCCCAATGAGCAAATATTGAAAACTCCATCCTACCCTATTATTCATATGCGGGTTCACTCAATCATCCATTTCCTAGCCCTCACCTCATCCTTCTAGCCATTGACATCAAATATACACTTCCACGTCCATATCTCTCATCCAAAAACTTGCTCAGGGACCACCTCCATCTAAAAAACCGTCGTATAAGCACCCAAAACCCCAGCCCCAATCAACATAACACTCCTCCCCAAATTCAAAACACCCCAATTATCAACCAACTTATGTGCCGTCTCCTCACCCAATCCCGCCTCCACAACCTCATCCTGAATACTCAAAGTCTTCGTCTCCTCATACTTAGCCGTCAACTTCTTATTGGTCGGATGAATGATCGCTATGGTGTATGGGACAATCCCAACCGTCAAGAGCCCAGCAGTAAGATAAAGCTTCCACTTTGCAGAACCAGAACTAAGTTGTCGAGCGTAGTAGGCAAGGTAGAAGTAGGCTGAAGCGGCTATGACAGCGAGGGGTGGCATGACTTTTGCACCATGTTCGAAGAGATTTTTCCATTGTTTGAGCATGAGAGGTGTAGGTGCTTCGAGGAGTCGAGGAATGAAGAAGACCGACATCGAGCCTATGGTGCCTGCCATTACTGAAGAGGTAGTGATTCCCACGATTTGCGCGACGCGGATTGGGATTGGTGATTCGGACATTTTGGATGATCTGTTTGGTTTCGATGAACACTGTCAAGTACTTTTATTGATTGCTGGTGGTCTGTACTTTGTAAATGAGGATGAGCAAGCTTCTCTTATAGTGATGGTAGAGGTAAAGTTGGCGGGGAGATCTTCGGGGGGCATAAGCTTCGGAGGGGTTTCTTCCCCGATCACGTGGGATATGCTCGTCTGACCTTCTCATTGGTGGGCCATAGATAGGGGTGGACTCCGAAGGACCCCGAAGGTAGATGTCTCATTGCCCTGTTAAATTGATATAAAAAATATAAACATCTATGTTCTAAATAATATATCATAGTAAAAACTTAGTTACAAAAAGGAATAAGCTCACAAAGTTATAAAAGAATTATACCTTCTTACAGTTAGTTACCTTATTATATAAAATACCTTAAATAACTCACTCGATTTAAATAACTCTCCTCATTATATATTAATAACTCTTTACATGTCAGTAACTCCTTTCTATATACCTAACTAACCTACTTATAAACTCTCTTTAGAGTCCCTTAATTTCTACCTATTTAGTACTATAACTTTAATTTTCTTAGCGAGCTAGCTAAATATATATTGTTTACTTTCCCTCCCTCCCTCCCTCCCTCCCTCCTAAGACACCACAACTCCTTAAAACTCAAAACAATAACTTCTCCCCAAACAAACATCACAGACAAAATTCTCTGGTACATGGAGCACGCCCTATCTTATCCAAAGTTTCTAACACTCTAAGAGTCTAAGAATCTGATTATGATAGGAAGATGTAAGTTCGATTCTCACGAGAGTTTATCGGACTGAAAGGCCATCATTGAACTGTACGCAGGGATGTGATGGCCCGACAGCCCTCCCCTCTTTTGTCATTTTTTTGTGTACAAGTATATGTGTTTTCTGGGGGTTTGAGAAGTTGTTTTTTGGGGGGACGAGACCACATATTGAAGTTAAGCGAGGACTTCCTATTTAAAAAACCCATACTTCACACTTCATCACACAAAACCTCATATTCATGATAACCATCACTTGAGCTCTAGCAAAACAAACCCCCAACTCCAAATCCCCAAGCACCAAATAAACCCAGAACACTCTTCCCCTCCCCAAATCAACAAATCAAGCCTCAAAAAAAACTCCATACCATACACACTACACATTCCTCATCACTCATCACCCAAAACCTGATACCCACCATACCCATCCCCACCAAAAGCCCTCTCACCATCCTGCGTCCAATCCTCTCTAGTCTTCAACCACTCACCACCAAGAAATTGTCTAATACAAGTATCTCTCGGTTTCAATTGCGGTGATTCCACAGGAACTAATTTATAAAAATTGGCATCAAGTGATGTAGGCTCGCAGGCACATCTATCCTCTCGGTGTGGAGGACAATGATGATTTATATCATGTTGATCTGCATGGATATCAAACGTCAATTAGCACACTAAACCAAAAAAAAACTGTAAGTCAAAATGAAACTCACAACCAATATCCCGAAAAAACCAAATCTCACTCTTGGGTAAAAACATCGAAACACTCAATGTATGAACAGGCGCATCACCAACACGTTCATAAAAGAAGCCACCAGCTTTATCAAGCCATTGGAAATACTTCTCGGGACCTTCGCCACGCCAGAAATTCAAGTCGCCAATCTCGAAATTGGAGAAGAATTGACAATTGTTGTATTCTCCAGTAGAGGGATCGAGGAGCCAGTTCAAGTCTACTTTCGGGTGTATGAGTTTCGGATGTGCTGCAGCGAAAGCTCTGGTTCGGGACCAGAGAGATGGAAAGGATCGAGCATCATCTAAGATGTTCATGTTGAAGCCGTACCTCAGCTTGTTATCGCGAAGAAAGCGAAAGACATCATATTCGATATCGCAGTAGTAGTGAACCTGAAGCATGTCAGTATGTGTAAACTCCCAGTGGAAATCCGAAATCGGAGTGTCTTTACATTCGGCTCAACTCGCCAGTAGTAGTCATAATTCTTTAGAGCAGCATGCTTGTAGAAGAATCCACTGTTCCAGCGGCACATGTGATGATAGCTGACCATCCAACCTTTCCCAACACCAATAGTTCCTAAATACTCGAGACCGTGCATGAATCGACCTTCATCGATCCAGTCAGGAAGAGACCAATGCTCCAGGGGCACGACTTCGTAGTAGCACTTGGCCTTGGTCAAACTCTGTGTAGCTTTCTTAAACTCAGCGGAGAACGGTTCATCATTGAAGAAGATCCACGGGTATTGGTACTAGGAGTTCGATTAGCAAACGGTAAAGATCATCTTGGAGGTAATTTTGGTGTCATAGCAAGACACTGTCTCATGACACGCGTAAACGAGGTACCTTACCTTCCAATTCCACCTCGCCTCAAGTTGTCTCATACTCTGAGAAATACCGTCCAACTCCGAGTTTCTTACAAGGCTAATAAGAGCAGCCCGAGGTCTCCTACCATTAGCCGCTCTAGAAAAAAGAGAGCCAACAACATCCGCCACAGCATATCTATTATTCGAGTTCTCTTCAAGCCATCGAATTGGGTCTCGTGTACTTTGATCAGAGGCCGGAAGTTCGGGACGAATAGGTTGATAACCACTAGTAGGTACAGTCGTCTCTATATTTGAGATTTGTGGTCTTTGGCTTCTCGGCAATGGGACTAGAAGAACACAGATAACTGCTGCAATAAAGAGCAGAAGACCTATATTGCGTGTTGGGACACTACTCCAAAAAACATATATTAACATCCTTATCATCACCGAATACCAGCAGAGAGTGAAAATCCTCCCCGGATTTTGAGAGTGTATACGTACTACTTGCGGAAAACAGCGAAGCCTGGTATTGAAGCAGGGAGATACCCCAAAATGAAGGACCTCCAGGAGACTACTCTTGGAGGAGTTTGCCAGAAAGCCGTGGATTCGCTGTCGCTGAGAATTGTATGGAATGACCATTTGCTGGACTCTGAGAGTGAGCGGGCATGAGCATGTGAGCCCATACGACCCGTAGATGAGCTAAATGGAGGCTCCGGCATGATTGACGCGTTCATCAACGTTTGGTATTGTCCTCTTTAATCGAAATGAGGGTCTCTGAGAGTGATCAAGATTGGAACTTGTTCTGCCACATGACGGAAACTGGAAGTAGCAGATGCTTCATATAAATTTGCTGCGTGTACATGTTGGGCAGGAACGCTCCGGGAAAACTACTGCGCAGCAACAGCTACCCCCTTCAAATACTGGCATAGACTCACAAAATTGATATTACATGCTGGAGCACACCTTCATCTCATATTTGCACACCAGGTCTGCCCGGCATAGAACGCCCATCCGATTTTCCCCTCCACTGCCAATATGCATAGCCTCTAAACGCCAAGAATGCCAGTGAATAACCACGACAGGTGATAACTTCAAGTCCCCATCTCTAGGTCGTCGTCTGTGACCATATCCAACACCCTCGCATATTGAACAGTGAGCCTTTGCAAATCCCGAAATTTCCCTACACATATTAGTCTATAGACAAAATGGAAGGAGACGGCGAGCATACCAAGTATTAGTACAACTCCTTTCAGGAGCTCCCTCCTATCCCAGCCGCAGAGTTTATCATCCTCGCTCATCCATCCCTCGCCCCTTTCTGTCTGCGTTTCGTCTTTCTTCTCTTGCAATATTCCGCCAAGAATGCTCCTTAGAAGCTCCTCTACTTTGCCCTTCAGCCCCTCAGCACCAAGACGCTTCGCATACATGAGCAAGTATATCCTGAACTCTTCCCGAGCACCTAACTGCATAGCACCTGCAACTCGGTTCTCTAGATGAGCAATACTGACGTTCGACTCAAAGCCTTCAAAGCCTTCTTTCGAGAGCAAAGTCTTGATGAGACGCTGCAGAGTATAGGCTCTTCCTTTGAGAAGGACCTCGTTAGTGGTATGCCTCTCGAGATGAGGGATGATTCCAGCTGAAATGTTCGTGCCAGCCACTTCTCCATCACGATGAACATCTGGCCCGACGCTAGTTGATTGCAAACTGCTAATCGAAGAGTCGTTGGAGTTCCAGTACTGACTGCCAACAGCCCACCACGCTTCTGACAGTCTTTGCCACACATACATCGATGGTGAGTACATATAGCCATCACCATTGCTGAGCGTGACAATTATATGTCCGTTTGAGTTGAGATGAGCTGATGTGACACCCGGGCCTGTCGTAGCTAGATATCCTAGGGTGTGTATTGCAATGTCCAATATTGGAGCAAGAGACACCGGAGGGTGAGGAGATGAAAGCGTTTTTAGGTTCCAAACATGGCACATTCCAGTAGCTGTTAGGCAAAGAAGCCACCATCCTCGGCATTCGATGATCACGGGTTGAGCTTCCAATACCATAGCATTCAGGAGTCTTCTTCCAGCAGGAGTCCAGGCATATATGCTGCCATCTTCACAAGCAGCCGCCCAGAAGTTCTTGTTGCCGGTAACGAGTATAATAGCTCGAGGAAGAAAGTCTTGCCATAGTGTAGCACCTCTCTTGGTGGCAGCGATCCGGGAAGGATCCCTATACTTATCAGGAATTGGGTTCTGTGCTTCTAATATTACATCCTCGGAGTATTTTGATGGCTCATCGGTCCCAGCAGCTCCATTTGTAGATGACGTAGAAGTTTGCAGTGTGCCTCTGTCAAGGGATCTCAAGATGTGGGTTCGTATCTTCGGCACTGGTAATCGTACATTGCTGACAGACATTGTTGGGTTGAGTACAGCGGGACGCAGGAACTCAGGCGTGGGCGCGACACCATAAAGAGGCGGCTGTGCAGTGGCTGTCTCGGCTCCATGCACGCCATTGATCAATATTGGAATTGGTCCATTGTCACCTGAAAGAGTTGGCCTCTTGTTTGGTCGGGCTTCTTCCTCATCCTGATCTAAGAGATCGATCACCTTCCGTTTGTTTCCAAGAAGCATCGAAGCAAGACCACCCCTAGGAAGTCCATCATAAGGCTTTGAAAGATCTAGGATCGACTGCGGGGCATCGTTCTGAGTGTTACTGGAAGATGAAGCCATTAGCTGTGATTGTGGTAGTGAAGATTGACCAGTTCCAGAGGATGAAACAAGCAAGGGCGCAACACGTTTTTTGCCCTCCTTTGTGATAGTAACTCGTTGCTTCATTGCCTCTATTTTAGCCGCATTAGAGTCAGCTTCAGGAGGATTCGGTGCTTGCTGCGGTGTAGCTGCACCATTCCCATTTGTTATTGCTGGCGTTGGAGTGCTGGTAGTTACCCCTATTATGGGCGTGGAGGTCTCTTTGCGGCTCCCATTGACTACCGGAGTTGAGCTGGAGCCAGCATCTCCCATTAAAGCCCCCATTCGTCCCTCCGCACCACGTAGCTCACTGGCTTTGCTCTGCTCCTCTAACAGGTAACCAGCCACATCCTCGACTACACCGGCTCCTTTGCGATTACCACCATACTTTTGCAAGGCTTTGTCATTCTCCTCCCAAGGAGCCACGAAGCCTAGTTCTCCTTCCGCGAATTTAATGGCGACAATACTACCATCCAAGCTCGTTGCAAAAAGAACCAGACCACTCGGAGCCCAGGCAAGATCTGAAATGGACTTTCCACCCAACTCTTGTGCAACAACCACTGGCCTTGAATTACTCGTATTCCATATGCTCAAGGTTCTATCTTGCCCTGCACACGCAATAACTGTGACCAAATTCTGGGTGCTGTATCCGTTGTTGTCTTGAGTGGATGTAGTGTCCTTGAACTTGCTGAATAATCTTGGAGAGAATGCGACAACCTCTGTAGGACCTTCGTGGCCAATTAAATTGATATCACCGTCCCACGTTCCTCTATTTATAATAGCAACGGAACTAACTGGGCCGTTGACTGCATTCGCTGCGGCAATATGACACCCCTCGGGAGACCAAGAGCATCGTCGGAAATAGGTAGTAAGTGGAGACGAAGTAAATGGCGCCTCGATACTATGCTCTAAAGTGAAGTTGTTGAGGCAATCGTGTGGCTGGACATTAGGTGGTGGAGACTGGAACCGGAATATTTTGATTGATCGATCGTCGCTGGCTGTAGCAAAATACTTGTTCGCAGGATCAAAAGTTATACCCTTTACCATACTTGTGTGGTTTGAAACAGTCTTCAGCTTCTCAAAAGTGTGCCCTGACCAAACAACTATTTTGGAGTCCAATCCAACTGATACCATTATCGAGGAGTCGTAGGCCCAGCCAATATCCTGTACATCATTATCATGTCCAATGAGACGCTTCAA
Organism: Pezicula radicicola; assembly: GCA_003008705.1. NCBI lineage: Eukaryota > Fungi > Ascomycota > Leotiomycetes > Helotiales > Dermateaceae > Pezicula > Pezicula radicicola. Next base: position 1,187,974 of record PDUO01000009.1, on the reverse strand, counting down.
TATCTTCCAATTCTCCACGGGTGGCGGTTCATTTGTACCTTTCGAAAAATTAGCAATAGTATGCTAAACAGCACCTACAAGACATACCGAATGAAGTCGAATGTGCGGGAGGATTTGTATCCAGGTGGTAGATACATATGACCTTATCATCCGCGCCGGAAGCAAGCCATCGTCCGTTCGGCGAAAATCTAACTGTATGTATCGTGCCAGAGTGGTAGCTCATATGGGCCAGTTGCTTTGGGCCAGGATGATTCGCATCTCCTGCGTTGAGGATAGCATCGGTCGACCAGATTCGGACATGGCCATCTGTTCGAGCTTCCATCAGCTTCCGCAATCCCAGCCTTCAGAGACGGTTCGACTCCTTACCTCCAGCAGCCGTAGCCAATCTCGTTCCATCTGGTGATACATGGCAACTGTACACTTCGAAGTCCTTCTGCTCACCTGTTGATCGGGGCGCATCGAGCGCAAAAGTTAGCCAGCTCCGTTTCAGCGCGTCCAGTGTGCGATGCAAGATATCCAAAGCTCCGGGATAGAGACGTACCACTATGCGTAAGCCAGGATGGCTTGATGAAATGCATCGTTGTCACCAGCTCTCTGGCAGCTTTGCATTGTCCGATGTTTGCACGTACAGTTTGCAACAACGCAACAACGCGCCCGAACTTGAGCTTCGCGATGCGGCCACTTCGGCTAATTTAAGCCCTGTCGAGTCGGAAAGCATCGCGCTAGTTCTAAAAGGGCGGCTTCTAACACTTACCTTTCTCTATTTTTATAAGGGCTTTATAAGGAATAAAAGTACACTATCTAATAACTTTGAGGACTATATTAATAATAAGAATTATTTTATTTCTTATTCTATAAGTAAAAACCTTAAACGCCTGTAAGTAAATAAGGCCCTAGATATTTAACTCCATTACCTAGGTATTTTATGTTCTGTTAACAGAGATCTTCTGTTGATTTTACTAAGTATTGGTGCTAATCTAATCTAAAAACCCTAAGTTACAATATGCGGCAACATAATAGAATATTCTGGACAAAGCTTGCAATTTGGATTCTCTGGCCTGGTCATTAGGTATAGATAGGTACCTAGTCTAGTCTCTTTCTCGGCAAGCGAGGTAAGCGAAGGATTCAATTTATCACACGTCAGTGTGGCTACTCCTGTGACTCTTGAGGTCTTACGGAGGAGGGTTTATTGAGACTGACGAAGTAATTGAATTTCATACTTTGTGATTATAAGGACAGATAGGATCAGAATTAAGAGTATGGAACCAATGATGTTTGTGTTACAAGCAGGTGAAAAAATCGATGATCGTCAAGAATTATATTTGTCATTCATTCTATATAAAGTGCCGCTGAAAAAAGAGTAACGCCCGCTGGAAGCACAATGCTCTATTCACTCGATCGAGCAGGAAATGCAGTTTGTTTCCGATGAGCGCCGGGTATTTGTGCATGCAGAAAAGCAAGAACAAATGAAAGATTCGTCCCTTCGTCTCCAAAGACTACCAGAATTATTGCCTTCCAATCGCATAACTCCCAACCAACTTTAAGAACCTCAGCTTTCGACCCGATTTCGACAATATCCAGCACGGTAGTATGCCTAGGCAATGTAAACCTGAGGGAAATAGCGGGGAACGTACGCTCTCGTCCTGTCCTCCCATGTCGTAACTTAAACATTGTCATCTTCCGTTGTTTCTAGCGAGATTCTCACTCCAGAAACCCAGAAACCCGCAGCCTCAATAATGCGTGCCACAAATTCCAGTTCAGTTTGATCCCTGGGAGCATAAACCATGACAAACTCGCGGGGAACGTACTGACTCAACCAACCTCCTTTAGCTAGAGGATGCCTAACATATTGGAATTAGCGACTTTGCTTGCAGCACTTCATTTTCAATGATGTCCTTGCTTACCTCTCACCCCAGCCATTCTCCAATACAAGCTTTGCGTCTTCTGGGTGCAAGTTCATATGCAAGCTGTGTTCAAGATGATGGACGTGACATATTTCTCCTCTACATGTAGCATTGATGGGGTTGTTGGCAAATAGTGCAAGGCCCTTCTTCTCGAAACATGAAATATCAGTTCTGAAATGTTCGGGATCCTTCTTCGCAAGCAACTCCAGACTACTCCGCAGCTTTTGGTACATCTCTGGACAGCCAGGTTGATCAACTTGACGATGTGGTGCTATGCCTGCAATTGTTGGGCGAGGACCGGAGCGCTTGGGAAGCCAAGACGGGGAGCCCTTATAGTAGCCCTGTGGAGGATTCAGTCGCTCAGCGAACGTCACCGGGGTGTAGGGATCAGATAAAGCGAAGAAGCGGAGGTATGTGATCTTAAGGTAGCCGGCGAAAGTGGATGGTGTTCCACCAGGTCCCAGGGAAAGGAAGTTCATGTAATCGTTGTAAATGAGGAAGGGAAAGGGTAAAAAAGCAACAATAATGCAAGACCAGAACTGGTGAAACAAGAGATTGGTGAGGATGAGGAATAAGACTGCAGCAACAAGGGCTTTGCCTTTGAGATTGACCTCCATGATCGAATGCTGCTGGACCACGCAGACTTCCACTCGAGGTTGAGGCATTGTTTCTGACGGTTGCAACATGACATGTTCTGTTGTTTGTTGCGAGACACCCGTGATCTGTAGGAGGTTAGAGGTTGATCAGAAATGGGATTTGGAAGGAACGGACAGTGGTCGACATGGTGACTTCCAGATGAGTGAATTCGGTAGGGATGCTATCACGTTCAGTAGCTTCAATGCCGCAAAGGGAGAGCAAGAGCGTAAAGAAGGGATTCTCAGCAATCACGTAATGAGACGAGGTGACGCTATGTATTTGTAGGTATGGTATGGGTGAATGATCTTAGAATATGATGTTCTTGAGGTCTCAAGTGACTGAGGACTGAGGATAGAGGATGGATGGAGGATTGACTGCAAAATGGAGGTACAGTGGCTTGTGTAAAGGTGCAAGTCTCAGGCACGGTATCAGATACCTATCGATTGCACTACGGCACTGAGAGAACAAGTCTTTGATATTGGAATTGGAATGGAAAGCAACAGTACTTGGGTATGTGTGCGTGTGCGTGAGAGAGTAAGATGAGAATGAGGCAAAGAACTCAGAAAGACGAGGATGACAGGATGGAGGGGATTGTCCGCTTTTAAGAACAATGGTCTTACGTCGAATGCCTCTTTTGTGGGTCACTAGTAAGGTTGTTGTCCTTCGAGACCGCAGCCAACCGTACTCGAGGAAACTTCAGAAACGGCGAGGCACCTCTGACCAAGCCTTCCTTCGCAACGAAGAGCCTCGAACTTGTTACAGTGCCAGGCGGAAAGACGGTAAGACGGTGAGCACTGGAAAAACTGTCAGTTGCCGCAATCGGCTCGCATATCTCTGTGCTTCCTAGTCACGAGGGCTACACATACCGTTCCTTACCTGATCTGACCTTACCTCTTTGCTGGCCTCGAATGGGATCATTATTGGGCTCGACCGTCACTTACTTTATTTTTATGTTTTACGAGCCATCAGATCAGTTGACAGCAGACGAGAGGGGAGAGACTCCCATGCTCCCAAAAGACGCCACGGAGCCCTTTTCAGTAGGAACTTTGAATCCATTGACCAATGATGAAAGCCCCCAAGGTCAAACAGCTGATGGCCAGGTTCCCCGCAGCCAATCAATCCCGCCAATTCCGCTGGAGCCCAAGAAAAATAAAGAACTACAGTTACTGCACCAAGGTTAGCACACTTACTAGGTACCTTGGGACCGCCTCCGTATAGTTTGTACCGCTAGATAGTCTTTCTAACCAGGATGCCGCTCGCCTATGCAGTCCTGCATCAGGCCAGTCAGGTACGGTACGGTGGAGAGGGGGCTGCGTGAAGTGAAGCGGGCAAGTATTTTGACCTGCATAGTTTTGCTGTCCAGCGCTTTCTTGTCGTGTCATATCCTGTCTCAAGAGTAAGAGTTAAAGGTGCTGTATGCAAGTATCGGACTGTTCTGCCCTGGCCTGGTCTGGTGCTTGTTGAGTTCACATGCCTCTAGAAAACGGCCGGCTGTAGAGACCATCTCAGCAATGAACCCAAAGCCTCTTTTCACCGCTTGAACGAATAATGACAACTTTCAGCCGCCGTCAGGTTCTAGGTACGAAAGTACCGAGCTAAGCGTTCGAGTCTCATACTTTCGAAAGTATAACAAAAAACATAAAAAGCCTCACACAACACTCACTCATAATAATAGTTTGAGGCGTGGTCACAAGTGCTGCATCATTCGCAACCTTTCCAGGACTCCGGGTTTTCCAACGCCAACTTTCCCCAGGATCATACCTACCCTACTGTACTGTAAGTAGGACTGGAGTGGCCGGCTGTTAATCCTGGGACTCCGGGTATGCTTCCGTACAGGAAGGTTCCAGGCCGCTTAGGAAAGGAAGTGGGGGCGGTGTCTGTAAACCTCTTGGATCATTCTGACGTACACGGGGAGTCCAGTCCCCTCTCTGCGCAACCGGAGCATTTGCATTAGGACTGGTTCAAGAGGCAAATAAAAGGTAGAATGCCCACAACACCAATGGCCAGAGGAGAACAGACGGGCTGAGAGTTTGGTCCTAGTAAAGAACAAGTCTTAAGAGTCGGCAACATTAATAATAATAATAACAATAGCCTTGACCTCTACCTACGAAGTATCTCCCGCAGGTTACTGCTGCAAACAACCCCTCTGCCGGGTGCAACATGCTTGGGTAAGAGATATTCCGGAGGGGAGATACGGCCCCTCACCACCTGTGGAAAGGCTGAGGAAAGGCTGGATACTGAGCAGTCTCAGTATGATTGGGCAGCGGAAATACAAGGCTACCTACCAGGCTACTTGCAGTCGTGCAGACACCGGTCTTGGAAATTATTAATTTTAGAATATCCCTGTTGCTGAGCCAACTCAAGATCGCGTCCACGTTGAAACGACTATGGGGACCGCGAGAGAAGATCCTTCATGCAGATTGCAATGAAATGCAATGAAAAAGGAGTTGAACCAGCTAATAATAACAATTGAGTCCAACGTGCCATAAGAAGCTCCATCACCATTTGGGACCTTTTTGTACACTATTGTACATAGCCGAATCTGGTATGCAAAATTTCCAATTACCCATACCCCTTATCCAAGCTATCGATTAAGTGCCGTCCCTAACCCTGAATCGAGTCCAGGACAACAACATTCCACTCCGCATTCCACATTCCATTCCAACAGCGCAAATATCTACGAGCGCCTCCCTTTAGAATGGCAGGATTTCCTTATGTGACGAAGCGCTCTACTCCTTCAAAATATTCGGGCCTCCCAATACACGAACCTTCGACCCCGAGGGAACTCGATGATAAATATGGCGACTCACACGACTCGGACGACGATTCCGATTACTCCTCGTCATCTTCATTACCATCTTCCCAGGAGACTTCAGTGTCATATACGGCACGGCGGCCGATGCTCAGGAAGCCTTCAATAGGATCACAGCACCCCAAACCAAAATTCCGCATAGGATACAGGGTACCCAATAGGATAGTTAGATATCTATGTCTTGCGTTGATATCTACTATACTTCTATTCATCTTAAGTTTGGCACGAATGAGCGTAGTGTCGTCGAGGAAGGTAGAGCTTGGAGAGATAGAACGACCTCCACCTCCGCCAGCGCCTTGGGAATCCTTCACTTTTTTGACCCGATACTATGGCGGTATCAGGACACTCGTGCCTTTTGAAGAGAATAAACCGGAATACCCACGTGCGGAGGATGAGCCTACGCCGTCGTTCAATGGGACCTCGACCGCTACCCGTTCAATCCCAGAAAGCATCCCATTCGAAGCATATGCTAACAGGACCTCGGGTGCTGATTTGAACGAATACGCCCCCGTGGTGGAATGTTTTCTCGATGCAGAACGGACCAAGCATGTGCCCCAGCTGCAACACTATAAGGGCAGACCCAAGGGATTCCCAGAAAGCGTGATGGGGTCATACGAGTTACTTGGCTTGCAAGAGGATGTATGCTTTGAAAGATACGGGAGACTAGGTCCTTACGGTCTAGGCTACTCGTTGAAATCTGGAGGTACAGGAACTGGCCAGCATGGCGAAATGGAAGGCTTTGATGCTGTCTGGGCAAAAGATGGGAAAATCGATTACCGCAACATGGACTGGGGCGATGCGCAAAGACGATGCTATCAGGCCAATTCTGCCCGTTTTGACCGAAAGTCCCTTGCTGCGGATCCTCCGAAAACCTTTTCTGTCCTTACTGATGAGAAAGGCCGTCTTCAACAGAGAGATCAAAGCTCTACTTCTCCCAATACCAATCCGAAGACCGTCACAAAGCACTTACCTCGATCAGCAGTCGTTATTCGCTCTTTCGATGACTTTGTATACCGAGAGGAGGATATAATCAATTTAAGGGCTTTGATTTTGGAATTGTCTCTAGGTTCTGGCGCAGAGTACGATGTACACCTGCTTGTTCAGGTTAAAGATGAAGCCAGAAACCCAATTTGGGCTGATGACCATACTTATGAAGCACATCTTAATGAGACAGTACCCGAGGAGTTTCGTAGTATCACAACGCTATGGACCGAAACACAAATGCTCATGCTCTACCAAGGCATATTTGATACATATGCCCGTGGACCTGGACTGCCAGTACACGGATCCTATCGCGGACTCCAAATGGCTATGCAATATTTCGCTCATAAGCACCAAGAGTATGACTTCTTCTGGCACTGGGAGATGGACATTCGTTATACAGGTCATTACTACGACCTTTTCTCTAAGATTGTTTCTTGGACCAAGGAGCAGCCTCGCAAGGGCCTATGGGAGCGGAGCAGCAGATTCTACCTTCCCTCCGTTCATGGTTCCTGGGAAGACTTCAAACAAATGGTCCGGGTCCAGACTGAAATGGGGACAGACAGTCCAAACAACATATGGTCTGGTGTCAATGGTGCTAAAACAACCCCAGATCGTCCCAAGGGGGATAAACCCATCTGGGGCCCGGAACGGCCTAGTGACTCTGCGGATTGGTTCGAGATTGACGACGATCCTAAGCCGCCAACAACTTACGAAAAGGACAAATACGTATGGGGGGTGGGAGAAGAAGCTGATCTCATTACCTTCAATCCCCTTTTTGACCCAGACGGAACAACATGGCTTCTCTCTGAGGATATCACTGGCTACAACAACGCGGACGGGCTCCCACCTCGTCGCGCAGCCATTATAACATCTGGAAGGATGTCGAAACGACTATTGAACACTATGCACCGTGAGACAGTGTTCAAGAAGCACCACGCCTTTTCTGAAATGTGGGGACCTACGGCAGCCTTGCAACATGGCTATAAGGCGGTTTACGTCCCACATCCAATGTACGTCGACCGTGAATGGCCTACTGAGTATCTTGCAAGCATAATGAATGCTGGACGAAATGGGGCGACAGGAGGAGCTAGAACGAGTGTGTTCGGCGAGAGAGAGCACAACTTGAGGGGTATGACATGGTTTTACAATTCTGGGTTCGCACCAAATCTGTGGAAGAGGTGGTTGGGACTCAAGATTAACAACGAAGGTGGCGAGCAGTTTGAGACAACTGTTGATGAAGGCAGAGACGGGAATGGAGTTGACGGAATGAGAGGTGGTGAAGGGAGGATGTGCTTGCCGCCCATGCTTATCCACCCCGTAAAATCAGTGGAGTTACCCGTGTTGGGTCTACCCATTGAACAAGATATAGTAGAAATTCCTGAGAGCGACCCCAGTGCCTGAGGGTTGGGTTTGTTGGATATAAGCATTTTTGTGTGGATACACTTGGATTTGGGGTTCTGGCGCTTGGAGCGATGAGAGTACATACGGTGTCTTTTTTTATGAATAGAATAATATGAATAATAGGCTTTGAATCAAATACATGAATTTAGTGTGTTTCTCAACTAAGTGAGGTCCTTAAATAAGTGAGTGGCTCAAATTAAGTCAGTTGATTACTGAAGTGGTCACTGTGCTGGTGTCGAATTCCACGGAACATTGTACAGTACATAATAGGCTTTCTACGCCTTTGAAATCAATAGGTAGGTATTTGATTTCTAAAACTTTACATACTGCTGTTCCCGTTACTGAAGCTAACCTACCCCAGCCATTTCATTTCACGTGATGCAAAGGTTCCTAAGCGCGTCAAATGTTCCTCGCGCTTAGAACGACGTAAGCATCTTCTAACTGCGACTGTACATTGGAACACTCCCACGAGTCCAAATACCGCGAACATGACCTGGTTATCGAAAGCAACTACCGGTGTAGGCTTGGTCCTGCTAGCACATGCGTAAGTAGCTTCTCCAAGAGCAGGAAGCATCAATGACTAACTGGAATTGGCTACAGCTGCTATTCCGCTCACGAACACTCAGCTCTCCACTCCACGAGCACGGAATCTCTTTCGCCCCTTACCTCTCATGGTGCAGCTGCGTCAACTGTCACCTCTTTGCCTCTTGATATCTCAATAGAAACAATCGTAGCAGTATTCACAATCTGCCTTGGATTGGTCCTCGGCACCCCGGAATTACGACCAATCCAATGGCGAGTCTGGGCTGGAAAAATTGAGCGTGAGGGCGAGAAGGGGTTTATGAATGGTGATGGAACTGTGGATAAGGATTATGTGGGAAATCCGTTCAGAGTGTTGGAGAGCAGGCCTGGGTTCATTGATATCAGGAAACAACGGAAGGAATTCGCAGAGTGGGTGAGGGAGGGAGGAGGTGCTACTGGCGCTGCAAAAAACTAGGCTGAATTCGTTGAGCCTGGTAAAGAGTATTTTAAATCTAGGTGAGATAGGCCGTGTGCGAGATAGAACCATATAGCCTTTACCGGAGCGGGGTGCTGAGTGGGCAACTCCTGTAAAAAAGATAGGCAGTCCGCAAGGCGACGCTGTATTAGTAGAAGAAGAGAAATGCTAATCTGAAAGTTTTCCTTCCTCGAATTATTCGTACTTTCCCTTGGATGCTGCCACCGGCGCAGTGGTGCCTGTGTGAACTGCAGCGAGCTGGATTATCCTTTAGAAGATCAGACTGAAGCTTCATGGCATGAATTTGGTGGCGAAGCTTGAGTTCTTCTAAATACTATGTAAGTTGTTGCATGTTGTACTTTAGAAAGGCTCCAGCTAGTTTCGCCATTAAGTCACGGTACATGCTGCAGGCAGAAACTCGCTTCTTTGGAGCCTTCACTGTTAGCAACTAGCAACCACCAAGCTTCATTATCCAAAATGGCCTACAAGCGTCGCCGTTATGGAGCAGTCGTCCCTTCGAGGCCGACACAAGCATCCGGCTCCAGAGCTACGTCACGGCCTACTGCACGTTCGTCGTCCTCCAGACACAGCTCTGTTAGTAGCCGTTTGCCTCGCAGCAATGTTCCTGGTACAGCTTCACCACAGCTTCCCAGGCTTAATAGAACGTCTATTAGGCCACCAGCTTCGAGTGCATCAGCTGCATCAGCTTCTCGAGCCGAAGAAGATGGTACAAACCACGAGGAGTCGGAGGCTGAAGTCCTGAGACGTGAAGAATCGGACGCTCTTGATGAAATTATCATGGCAGTGGATATGAGAGACCGTGGAACGATTGGGTGCGCTTATTACATTGCCAGAGAAGAGAAGCTTTATATGATGGAGGACATAAAGATGGGTGGGCTCGAGATAATTGATACGTTGAAGATCCACGCTCAACCAACGATGGTTCTGATAAACACGAAATCTGACGAGACACTGGAGAATCACTTGATGAAAGATGCTCGGAAAATTGATCGTAATGATGATGATAGTATGGCAGCTGCGCTTCATATCTTACCGCAAGCACTGCTAATAGAAGTTTTCTCTAGATGAAATTGTTGGCTCCTATTCCCTCCAGACTACGGTTAACTCCGAATTCAACTACAATACGGCCAGGAACAAGTTGGCCAATCTTGAACTATCTCCTGAAGGCCAGCCCAACGTTATCTTCACAACACCAGGAGCTGCCGCCTATGAACATGGTGATGAAAGAGGTATGGGGCGCCAAGGAAATTTACTGAGGCTAGCTGGTTGCGTAGATATGGAAAGCAAACTAACCGTACGTACCCATTGTCATTCAATTCTTATATGACTAAGCTGGCTGCAGGTTGGCTGTGCCGGGGCAGTATTGGGTTACCTCTCTCGACGGAGAGCCGCCGACTTCCTTCCCCGAGATCAAGATGCGATTTTGGCTTTTCGCATCCGAACAATTGAAGCGTTTGCTCTTACAGACATGATGTTTATCAATGCTGATGCCTTGGCCTCTCTTCAGATAATTCAAACAGAAGCACATCCGAATAAGCAAATGGTAGGACCAAGCAACTCAGGATCAAAGGAGAGTCTCTCAATATATGGTCTGTTCCAGCACTTCGCACATACACCTCAAGGAAAAGCAAGACTTCGAAAGATGTTCTTGCGGCCTAGCATGGACCTATGTGTGATCTCTGAACGGCAGAAGACAATCACTCTTCTCTTGCGTCCTGAGAACTCATCATTACTTGAGAACATTGCCAAGAGCTTGAAGAAAATCAAGAATATACAAACTGTGGTCATACACCTACAGAAAGGAGTATGTTCAGGCAAAGGGTCTGCTTTTAATGGCGGGATCTGGGGAAGCCTCGCACAATTTACATTTCACACATTGAGGATTTTGGAGGCGATGCGTGAGCTTACACGAGGCCATGCCCTAGATATCTCAATCAAGGTCAGTTGCGATTACACTTAATTTGAGAAAGCTTCGGCTAACCGTATGACAGTTGCTCGATGAAATGCAGCCTCAGGTGCTTCATAACATCGGTGTAGACATTAACCAGATAGTTGATTTCGAAAGATCAGTAGAACAACACCGTACGGCGGTCTTGCAAGGCGTGGATGCCGAGCTGGATGGTTTCAAGAGAACATATGATGGTATGGAAAGTCTTTTGACTCAAGTCTCGACCAGGCTCCAGGCTACGTTGCCCCAATGGGCTTGCCAATACATACAGAATTGCATTTTTTATCCTCAGCTGGGGTTTCTTACAGTTGTATCCCTCAATCCGGATACCGGAAATGGCCTCTATGAAGGAGAAGGGGTTGAGAATGATATTTGGGACAAGATGTTTTCGAGTAATGATATGGGATACTACAAAAATCGACTGATGAAAGAGATGGATGAACACTTTGGGGACATGTACGGCATGATCTGCGGTGAGTTCTTCTCAGCCGAACCTCTTTTCAGACACCTTATTGATATATCGTACACCAGACAGGGAGATCGAAATTATACACGCCTTAGCGGTCAAGGTACTCGAACATGAGAAGCTACTCATCCGTACCTCCAAGCTATGTGGGGAGCTCGATAGTCTCGTTGCCCTCGCACTAGGAGCTCGCAAGTACAAATTTGTCGCGCCCCGGGTGACTAGATCAAATGTCGTTCGCATTGAAGGGGGTCGGCATCCGTTGCAGGAACTCACAGTGCCTTCTTATGTGCCAAACTATTGTTTCCTCTCCGGAGGCGTGGGAGAAGGAGACGAGACAGATGATTCGACCCATCCTGCAGGGAGTTCCAGCTCTCTTAGAGAGAGTATCGAAAGTCCGAGTATGCTCATAATGACAGGACCCAACTACTCTGGGAAGAGTGTCTATCTGAAGCAAGTTGCACTGATAGTGTACATGGCACACATCGGGAGTTTTGTCCCTGCAGAGCAGGCTACAATTGGTTGGTTATGCACCCTTCCCTCAACTTGATGTTTTCCATACATAAAAACCACTGACTCCACGACCCTGACAGGCTTAACAGACAAGATACTTACGAGAATTGCAACCCGCGAAAGTGTGTCCCGTAACCAGAGTGCGTTTATGATTGATCTCCAACAGATTTCGCAGGCTATAAGTCTTGCTACGTGCCGCAGTCTTGTCGTCGTGGATGAATTCGGCAAAGGAACTAATGCTATGGACGGTGCAGGGCTAGCTTGCGGTCTTTTTGAATATTTTCTCAGTCTTGGTGTCCATAAGCCGAAGGTTCTCGGAGCCACGCACTTTCATGAAATATTCGAACACGGCTTTCTCGAGCCAAGGGAGGGCCTATCTTTTGGCCACATGGAAGTTAGAGTCCACCAAGAGGCGGAAGTTATGGAAGACCAAATCACCTACCTCTACAACTTCGTGCCGGGCCGAAGTATTGCGAGTTTCGGTACCTGTTGCGCTGCTATGAATGGTATCGATCCTGCTATCGTTGAAAGAGCTGACGAGTTGATACTCTTAGCAGCCCGTGGTGAGGACCTAAATGCAGCTTGCGCGTTATTGCCAGATGAGGAGGAAAATGAGTTGGAAGTTGCGGAGCAGATTGCTAGGCAGTTCCTTGAGCAAGACCTGCCTCTTCCTGACGACAAAGAGCGCTCTACTAAGACTGACCTCCGAGCTATGCTTCAGGATGTTCTTACAGTTGGCGAAGACTGAAGTAGAGTGGACTCGCTGCTTCAGTATGAGGTTTCTCGAAACAATGTTTCAAGGTTTCAGGTTCTGGTGCTCTAGCCTGTAGTCCATAAGCGGTGCCGATTTGCCATCAGATCTTGAGCTTAATTTGCTCGTCCCATATTTAGACTTATGGAAAGCCCTTTTCAAAATGTTGCTTTGACACCATCTGAGCTTAAGCATCGCAAGGTATGCAAGGTATACAAGGTATCCTTTTAGAGCTCATGCCGATGCACTTGGAAGGTACATTGCACATCAAAGTGATGGGGTGTTCTGATGTAAAACACATTTTGCTCTTTCCAAACCTTTCCAAACTGTTGATGAATCTGCCCGGCCAAATTATGCCTCGCCACTGCCAAAGCTTGTGGAGTCTTCATCAGCTTAAAAGTGCGTACGGAGCATACTAGGGCCAGGATGGTGTTGTCTACCGAGTCTGGGATGTCACGGGGGTTGCCCTTAGAGGCTCAAACAAGCTATCGTCCAAGACAGCCGATGTGGCGATCATGTTTGACAAACATCGATCCATTCGGACTCGTCCACTTTCTTAGCAGAAGGTTTAAGCGGGTGGTGCAGTTGTGTTGTTGGGCGCGCTCTGTTACTCGGATTGTTTCACAGGCCAGTGGCGGTCAGACATCAAACCTCTTTCGAGACAGGCCAAGCACACTGACATATACCGATGTGGCGTCCCAACCTTTGTTTTCAGGACCCCATGTGGCCCCCATCGGGACTGTCTGACTGTCTGCCCTGACAAGTCCCTGCATTTTTGGCTTGTAGAAGAAGCTTGTTCTAACCTTAAAACGATAATGCATCGTTTTACCCTGATGTCTGATTGGCTAGCCCTACTTTACGACGGCGATGGCATCTACAGAAGGCATTCACAGCCGGGCCTATGACCCCAGATCTTGCGAGTTCCGACCAGAAGCTTTTCTGTCAGGCTCTCGGTAATTCGCTTCTGCTCTGGCCTCCACGCTTCACGGGAGCTATTATTGGACTCCACAGCCTAGTCTTTTCCCTCCCATCCACTGCAAAATTGTGCAATTATTGTCGGCAAACCGACTCGTCGCAACTTCTGAGAGTTGCGGTTGATCTCCTTCATGCCATAACTTTCCGCCGCTACTTGTCATCTGCTTGCGATGTTTTGCCGTGGAGACCGTTACGCAGGCAGCCTAGTGGGACCAAAATTAGACGACCCATACGGAGTACTGGCTTGAGCAGTGGCCAGTCTTACAATTTTACTCCGTCAGTTCGAACGTCTGGGTTTGAGACCTCAGCAGAGCTCTGCCTACTAGCCCTGCGAGTACGTGGCCCCGCCTTTTGCAGGAATAACGTGCTCCTCGAGGGTGGATATCCGGTGGAGCAGGGAAGAGGCCAGAGGTTTACTCAGAATTATAAGTATGAGCTCAAGGTCTCTCTTTTATCATCATTCCAATCATCATCATCTCATCACAACAACATCCAATCAATACCAACAATAACAATCAATCTTCTCCGCTCTTCAACAATCTATCACATTCTTCACTAATCACTACCAATCCAACCAACCAACCAACCAAATCTTCAATATGCAATACTCAGCCATCCTCGCCGTTGCTTTCGCAGCTCTCACTGTCTCCGCCCAAAGCGAATCTGTAAGCATATACCATCTCAATGACTTCCCATTAGCAACCTAACTAACAGTCCCAATAGTCATCCTCCACCAAGGCAGCTAAGTCAACTGGAGTATCAAACTCTACCTCCACCGCAACCAAAGCTGGAGGCGCCTCTGCCACCGCCTCCGCATCCAAGGCAGCCGGTAACAGCACTGCCACCAAAACCTCAGCCTCAGCTGGAACCAAAGCATCCGCCACAGCCTCAAGCTCCTCGGCGAAGAACGGTTCGACAACAACATCAGCAGGCACAGCAAAGTCAACTGGTGGTGCCGCCTCCCTTTTGGCACAGAGCGGTGGAATGGTCACCGTCGCTGGTCTCGGTGTTGTCTTCGCTGTCTTCATGTAAATATTTTAAACGAAGCATAGAGCGGTTCATTCGGTTCGGCAAGCAGTATTTGGATTTATTCGGGGACTCTATAATACCACAGTACGAGTTGGCAGGGTTTCTGTATTTACGAGGTTATGGATAAAGAAAGGGAGCTGCTACGGCATCGACATCGGCGTTTATAATGCTTGAGATTATGAGCTGTGGAGCTGGTCTCTGGCATTACACGCCAAACACTCATTTAGCATCTTGGAGGGCAAGGGGCGTAACAAAAATATAAATTTGGTTATTTAAACTACTTTTTGGGTTTCTTATCCCTTTATTGAATTTCATTCAAGTGATTCGGTATGTCTCTTACCTTTTTCTTTCTTTCTTTTTCTCAGTTATGGTTTGTACTTTACTCATTGACCATTTCACTATTTTGCCACTCGCATTCGTATTCATCATTAGGTTTAGAGGGCTGAGCAAGGGCAAAGGTGGCAAGGCATATTTTTCTCTCTCTCCAGTTTTTGGTCTTGTGGCCTTCAGAGTCAGACTACAAAGCGCAGCGTAAAGTCTGTGCTGGAAGGGAAGGTACAGTACAGGAGGGTAGGAGAGCATGAAGCAGCATGAATTGTCTCATGATACACGGTCTCTGTCTCTGTCACTGAACACTGAACACTGAACAAACATCGTCTGTTACATGTGCAACTGAAGGAGAAAGAGAAAGAAAAAATTAATCTTCGAGATACAACAGATGAACTATGTAATGCAAATCAGTTCATTTGCTTAATATTTTATTACTCGTGTAGTCTTGTATTTTCAATTTGAGGGTTTTGATGGGAGGGTCATAGCTAAGATGCTTGGCTTGATTGAAGAAAGTAGGTTTTCCCGAGGGGAAGGAGGATCTTTTGGTGGTTAGGTTTGTTGGTTTGGTTTATCTTGGTGTGTGTTGTTATTTTTTTTTGGAGGGATTTTGGAGGTGGGGTCTTTGTAGGAAGTGGGGAGTGGGTAATGTTTCTGTATTGTATTGTTTTGTATCGTGCATAGTTCTTGAGTGTACGATGTATGACTTGGTTTACTTGGTTGACTTGGATATTGTACTGTAACATGTATGCAAGCACCTTGGTGTACTTGGGTATAGTACAAGATTCTTGGTTGTGTGAAATTTTTTTTTTTTTTAAAAACGAGTCATCAAGTATTTTGACTACTTCGTACATTTCTCTGTAATCGCTTATGCAAGAACGGGCTTTTCTAGAACAACTCTATTCTTTTAGTGTTTTTGACTACGCCTGCGTTTAATCCTTTTTCTATCTGTTACTTTCCAATCAACTACAAACAGATACGTAAAGTAAACATAATAGGAAGATAGCTAAACCACCTAGAGTTTCGCTAAACACAAATATTTCTAGGCTTTCATGGTGAAACAGGAGGCCAGGGAGATCAACAAATACCCTAGGTACATGTAATTCTTAAATAGGGGGAGAGGGTAAGAGGTTGTGGGAAAATGGAAATGTGTAGAACATTTAACGTTACAGTCGTGACTGTTAGACATGGGGAAAATGTTGGTGCTCCGCAAATACCCTAGATACTCTAATTCTTAAATAGGAGGAGAGGGTAAGAGGTTGTGGAAAAATGGAAATATGTAGAACATTCAATGTTACAGTTAATCAAGAAAATAGCGCGTGATTTTTTAGGTGCTCTGTTAAAACACTTGGTTCCCCAGAGCGGCGCTGTAGATGGGATGGATGATATGATGATATCGATTGGACAACTCTTGCGACGTGTGGATGTTTAGGTTGTGCGCTGCGGTATTTCAAAAATGGGCTATGCACTGGCTATGCACTGGCTATGCGCTGGCTAAACAATGGATGTTGTGGATTGAGTTGCAAACTTGCAATTTAGGAAACTACTGCATTGACTGCAGTGGCAGAATGACGGGAAATCGTTAGAGATCCATCTCTTCTCTATTTCGCATTGTTATTTCGAATTTCACGTGATGTGATGGGATGATGATCAGATTCGTGAGTTGACCCCTATTTGGGTTAAGCGAGTGAAATTTGTGGCTGTGGAGTGGTGGAGTGAGGGAGTGAGGTGTCGGTGGACTTTTGTCCTTCTTCTTACCTTCTTTCAACACTCGAGATGAAGTTGTAACTGACAGGATCTTTTGTACCGGTAGGAAAGCGCTCTTTCTTGTTTCGATGTGCTTGAAGAGATAGAGTGGGGAGTTGGTGAATTTTCTTTCTTGCCTACTTATGTTTAATTCCTCACTTTCTTTTCAACACTAGAGATTAAGATCTTGTAACTAATAGAATCTTTCGTAGTGTAGTGCTCTTGATTGTGATGGTTCTGTGGTTGAAGAGACTGAGTAGGGAGAGATGCTGAGTTGCTTTGCCTGGGTTGCCTCTGGAATCTGTCTGCATGTCGGTCTACCTTCCGAGATGGAGGGACAGGACGGGCAGGCAGGTAAGGCGATAGCGTCGGCGTCTTTAGGCTTGCGGCTTGCCTTCCTCCTCTAGTCTTTGTGTTAAAGGGCAGTAGTGGAACCCGGAAAATATACTCCGTCGACTGCTTACATATATTTTGTCTAATTGAAGTCATTAGTAAAGATGTTGTCGTGTTCGGTGTAATATCGTGGGTCCCACCAACCTTGGCCCTTCTCACGACCTCAACCACTGGCACCCTGATAGAAGAGCAAGTTGATTTGAAAGCATTCTTGTCTCTTGGTGGTCTTGACGCCGTCACTTTATGGTTAAGCCCAACAGAACAGGGGGTAAAGATGATCGACGCCCTTAGGAGATATCATCGGCGCTAAAGCAATCGCCGACCCATATCGGGCGTGGGCGTAAAGAGGCGTAAGCAGCACGCATTCGCGAGATTCGTTATCGTTCCTCTAGCAGCCTCAACTGGATCAACTGGATCAACTAGATCAACTCTCTGATTCCTAAGCCAACGACGGCATGAGTCATGACATGGGTAAATAATTGTCGCTACGCTATCGTTCCCCTGTGGGCTGCTGTCGGGTTCGTCCCGCTGTCGTTATATGTCAGCGACAGCCCTTCAGCCCCTTGGAGTACCACCGTACCGACCCATTATGGTATCTTTCCAATGATACGAGGCATATAGTTGCGCTGTATGGGCGGAATTGAGCACTATGAGGAAGTTCACCGCCTCTGCCCGGGAATATGATAGGAGTTAAATGGTGATAGCGTGGAATCCCCACGTGTGCCTTGTGCATAAGTCTTAAATATTTTAAATCCTTTCTTTTTTTTTTTGCTTTGTGTCATGGTGGGGTTGGAAGCGTACCCCAATCTCTTTCTTCATTGCCTTGCTATTTAAACCTAGCTATGTACCTCAAGGTAGACTGCTAGTATGTTCCTGTCAACAACCTTGTTTCTTCGTTCGTTACACTGCGTGCGTCCATGAGTTGGCAGAACATGTGAAATTATCCCCGACGAACTTCTTCTTTTCTCTGTTTGTCCTCACTGTTGTCGTTTCTGATAATTAACTACGCAACTCTGGCAACCGGGTTGAACAAGAAAACCCCAAAACTCCCAACATGTTTCTCACACAATCCGACCGTATGTTTACCGAACAGGCAGAGGGCCATGATCGTTCACGCATCCCATTACATAATGTTGATAACACTGCCAACACGAACACAACCCCAGATGCAAGAGAACCTGCCAGTTTCGAGTCAATTGTGAGCAATGAAGGAACCTGGGGTGAACACGATGTTGGAGGACCTGTCAACTTTCGGGAAGCTATGCTAGAATATGAGGATCTCCAGAGGGAATTATCACATAGATCTCATAGGACGGAGAGATCCAGAACGCCGAATGCCTTGCGGAAATTTCTTACTGGTCCCCATCGACATTCACATGCTGTAGAACGCCAAGATATCGAAGCTCAGGAAGAAGATGAAAAGTTCGGCACTGAGGATGGAGCTGGAGCCAAAGAAGAGGAGCGGGAGGAGTTTGCTCTCGATGCCTTTCTCAAGGATGGCCACTTTGAGAAACGAGCTTCTGGGAAATCTGCCAAGAAGGTTGGAGTGGTATACAAACATCTTACGGTTCAGGGCGTCGGCTCAACTTCTACATTTGTTAAGACACTACCATCTTCAATATTGGGGGTAAGGAAACATGGATCTTCAGTTCTGAGGTGCATCTGGCTGACTAAGTTTCATCCAGACCTTTGGACCCGATCTATACAAAATAATCTCGAGATTCATCCCTTCCTTACCTCAACTAGGGGCCCGAGGCGAAAAGCGGAACCTAATCAACGACTTCTCCGGTGTGGTACGAGACGGAGAAATGCTTCTAGTACTAGGAAGACCCGGAAGCGGCTGCAGCACCTTTCTGAAAGCCATCACCAACAAGAGGGAATCCTTCGCTAGTGTTTCCGGAGAGGTCATATACGGTGGCATCTCAGCTGAAGAGCAAGCCAAGAACTACAGAGGAGAAGTCAATTACAACGAAGAGGATGATCAGCACTTTCCCACTCTCACAGTTGAGCAGACTCTAGAGTTTTCGTTATTGAATAAGACCAAGAAGCATGAGAAGGGTGATATTCCCGTGATCATAGCTGCTCTGCTCAAGATGTTTGGGATTTCTCATACGAGGCATACTCTTGTTGGAGATGTAAGTCTCACTGAGTTCTCTTTTCGCATTTTCACACGTTACTCGTTTGGCTCCTATCAAATTACAAAAGCTGACATTCCGTAGGCATATATGCGAGGTGTTTCTGGTGGAGAGAGAAAACGAGTGTCTATAGCTGAGACTCTGGCTACCAAGTCTACAGTTGTAGCCTGGGATAACAGTACTCGAGGCCTTGATGCCAGCACTGCGCTTGACTATGCAAATTCTTTAAGGGTTATGACTGATATCTCGAATCGCACAACTTTAGTTACACGTATGTACTTTTCTAATACATTTCCTTCAACTATGAAAGCAATCTTCGAGGGAATTGGATATCTCCTAGCTCAATTTCTTTTCTCCTCCTGTTAATGCTGATTTGGATGGTACATATGGATAAAATCATCAGTTGTTGAAATCTTCAAATCTCCGTCCCACAAATTCTACGAGCTAACGTATCGAACTTTTAGTGTACCAAGCAGGAGAAGGTATTTACAAACTCATGGACAAGGTCCTAGTGATAGACGAAGGTAGAATGGTCTTTCAAGGTCGGGCAGAGGAAGCCAAACCATATTTCCAATCACTAGGATACTACTGTCCGGACAGACAAACAACAGCCGACTTCCTGACTGCTTGCACCGACCCAACAGAGAGACGATTTCGCGATGATTTTGAGGGACCAATTCCCAAAGGTCCAATCGAGCTTGAGAAGGCATTTAGAGAAAGCAAAGCCTACAGCAAGGTTCTGGAAGATATCGAGGCTTATGAGCGCATGTTGAAGGAAACTGACCACGCCGACGCAAGAGAATTTAAGCAATCAGTCCGCGAAACAAAATCGAAGACGGTCTCCAAAAGCTCAAGCTATACGGTTTCGTTCATCAGACAAGTGCTCGCTTGCACGAAACGGGAGTTCTGGCTCACTATGGGAGATAAGCAGACAATCTTCACCAAATTTTTCATCAGTATCAGCATGAGTTTGATTGTTGGGTCCCTCTTTCACGGACAAAAACTGGATACGTCGGGTGCATTCTCAAGAGGTGGATCGCTATTCTTTTCAACCATATTTCTGGGCTGGTTGCAAATGTCGGAGCTAATGAAGGCTGTCTCTGGACGAACTATTATCCAGAGGCATAAAGACTACGCTTTTTATCGACCTTCGGCTGTTGTTGTTTCCAGGGTCTTGCAGGATCTACCAACTTTGATCACTCTAGTCATTCCATTCTCAATCACACTCGTAAGATCCACCATCAGAACTAAGTGGAATATACTTATTATCCCTTGCTAACTCATACAAAGTATTTCTTGAGTGGTTTGGATGTTGATGTCAGCAAATTCTTTATTTGCATCCTGTTCGTCTATTTGAATACTATCTGCTTGACAGCCATGTATCGGATGTTTGCTGCACTATCACCGACAATAGACGATGCTGTACGCTTTTCTGGAATCGCTATCACGCTGCTTGTAATCTTCACTGGATATGTTATTCCAAAGCCGCAACTAATTGGAGATTACATTTGGTTTGGTGAGTACATATTTCCGTACGAAAGAATTAATGCTGATTGTGTCATTCTCAAGGCTGGCTGTATTACGTGAATCCACTGGTAAGTTTTATAATTACATCTGTGTCGAAACAGGTTTTTCTAACACAAAGTAGTCCTATACTTTCGAAGCTGTTTTAGCGAACGAATTCAGTGATCGTGTTATGCCATGTGCTACCTCGCAGATTGTTCCGAGAGGCTCAGGATATGATAATCCTGCTTATCAAGGATGTGCTATCCCCGGCGCTCAGCTGGGTTCCTTGGAAGTACCTGGTTCAACTTACTTGAAGGCAAGTTTCGACTACTCTCGCTCGCATCTCTGGAGAAACTTTGCCGTTGTCATTGCCTTCACTATCCTCTACATACTCATAACAGCTATTGCTGCCGAAGTATTCAGTTTCACATCATCCGGTGGTGGCGCCTTGGAGTACAAGAAGTCGAAGGCTGCAAAGCAAAAGGTCAAGTCTTCTTCTGTACCTGCAGATGTTGAGACAGGACCGAAAGATCAGGTACCTAGCGGGTCATCCAGCCAGACTCTCGAGACTGGAGAAGAAATTCTCCAGGAAATATCTGGCTCCGATAGTGTCTTTACCTGGTCGAACGTCGAGTTCACAGTTCCCTATCTCGGAGGTCAGAAGAAACTTCTGAACAAAGTAAGCGGGTTTGCAAAGCCTGGTGTGATGGTTGCTCTTATGGGAGCTTCTGGTGCAGGCAAGACCACGCTTCTTAATACCCTTAGTCAACGTCAGAAAACTGGAATCATTGGTGGTGATATGCTTGTTGACGGAAGACCACTTGGCACAGAATTTCAGCGAGGGACCGGATTCTGCGAGCAAATGGATTTGCATGACGGCTCAGCAACTATTCGCGAAGCTCTTGAGTTTTCTGCTATCCTTCGACAAGATCGACATATACCTCATGCTGAGAAGATCGCGTACGTGGATAAGATAATTGATCTTCTTGAGCTTGGGGATATACAGGATGCTCTAGTGAGGTGCTTGGGGGTTGAACAGAAGAAGCGAGTCACTATTGGTGTAGAGCTTGCCGCGAAACCCTCTTTGCTCCTCTTTCTTGATGAACCTACGTCGGGACTGGACTCTCAATCAGCATACAGCATCGTCCGATTTCTCAAGAAGCTGGCGCAGTCTGGACAAGCGATTGTTTGCACGATCCATCAGCCGTCGTCAGTCTTGATCCAAGAGTTCGACATGATCCTCGCTCTAAATCCTGGTGGAAATACCTTCTACTTCGGCCCCGTAGGCGAGAATGGGTCTACCGTAGTTAAGTATTTTGCAGAGAGAGGTGTCCACTGTCCTCCCGAAAAGAACGTTGCAGAATTCATCCTGGAGACCGCAGCAAAGGGTGGTAAGCGAGCTGATGGAAAGCGACTTAATTGGAATGAAGAATGGCTCAACTCGAATGAGTCCAAAGAGATCAACAGAGAGATTGAACGCATAACTAGTGAGCGAAGCAAGATCCCGGTTTCGAATTCTAGTGAACAGCATGAGTTCGCTTCCCCTGTCTGGCTGCAGATCACGACCCTCACCAAGAGGCTCTTCTTGCAATACTGGCGCGAACCAAGCTATCTATATGGAAAGGTAAAGCTTTCCCCCCTTTCAATTATATTTCCCAGGAAACTTGCTAATATTCGCATACAGCTCTTTGTCTCTGTGATTATTGGGATCTTCAACGGCTTCACATTTTACAAACTCGGAAACTCAGTAGCCGACATGCAAGACCGAATGTTCACCCTCTTCATAATCGCCATCATCCCACCCATCATAGTCAATGCAGTCGTACCCAAGTTCTACCAAAACCGAGCTCTCTGGGAAGCAAGAGAATTGCCATCCCGTATCTACGGATGGATCGCTTTCTGTACAGCTAATGTGGTTGCAGAGATCCCTATTGCCATCATTAGTGGTGCAATTTATTGGGCAATTTGGTACTGGCCGGCCGGATTACCAACCGATTCTTCAAGCTCAGGATACGTTTTCTTGATGACTATCTTTTGGTTCATCTGGCAGGCTGCGTGGGGTCAATGGATTTGTGCTTTCTCACCTAGCTTTACTGTTATATCCAACGTAAGGCTTTACCCTTCTCTCCCCCTTCTTCAGAATACGAGTAGACGAACTAACAAACAAACTCCACAGGTCCTCCCCTTCTTCTTCGTAATGATGACCCTCTTCAACGGAGTCGTCCGACCTTATGCCCAAATGTCCCCCTTCTGGCGCTACTGGATGTACTACATAAATCCGTAAGTTTTCTCTCCTTCCTCCCAATACCCCCTTCACAATCCCTCTCCTTCTAATATTTTCCTCAAACAGATCAACCTACTGGATCTCTGGCGTCCTCTCCGCGACCATCAGCAAAATCCCCGTCCAATGTACGCCCACAGAAGCTGCATACTTCAACCCACCACCAAATCAAACCTGTCAATCTTACGCTCAGAACTTCATTGTTAGTGCTGGTGGTTACCTAACTAATCCTACGGCGACGTCCAATTGTGGATATTGTCCGTATAGTAATGGGACTCAGTATATGGCTACGCTGAACGTCAAGCCCAGTGATAAATGGAGGGACTTGGGTATCTTTGCTGCCTATGTCGTTTCCAATTGGTGGTTGGTGTACTTCTTTATCTACACCGTGAGAATCCGGGGTTGGAGTTTTGGGCTTGGATCTCTTTTCAGTGGCATTAGCAAAGGAGTCAAGAGGATCAAGGGACTGTTCTCAAAGAAGGGGGGAAAGACCTCAGAGTAAAAGTCTATATTGAGTCGTTCGTTAATCATATGTATTTTTGTTTGTCATAATAGAAAAGTAATCAAGCCTTTATACTGCGCTACCACAGTCGGTCATCGCTCGCTCGCTTATAGTGCTTTGCCTGAGCTACCACACTCATCCATCATGCGCTCCACCTCCTTTTGAAAGATATTTATACTCTCTTCCATCAACTCCGTAATGGGTAAGAAACCACTTCCATGTCTCTTCTCCATCATCTCCTTCCAAGGATCAATCAACCTAATGAGAATGTCAGAAGAGGAAATTGACTACCTGTGTTAGAGAAGGAGAAGAACTTACTGCTTGTTAACATTGATCTTACTAACACCATGCTTCACACACTCCTGGAAAAGTGATTGATCAAAGCTATTCGTGCCATGTAGCACAAGCTTTGTTCCTGTACCATCAATCGCTTTCTTGATCTTCTCCAAACGATCAAACTCCAACCAGCCACGAGGGCCTTTAACGCCGTATTCGCCATGTATATTACCAAATGCGGGTGCCTGTCAAAAGTCAATCATGATGCTTCTTTTCTCTTTCCTTATAAGGAGAAACAAAACTTACTAAGAAATCAATACCCGTTGCCACAAACTCCAATGCCTGTTCCGCTGTAGTTAAAACTCCCTCGAGATCTGCTGTATCTTTCAAACCATCCTCGCCACCCTCAATCCTTCCTGGTTCAGCTTCGGTAGCAATGCCCCTCTCGTGGCAGTATTCTGTAAGTTCTTTGGTATATTGCAAATTTTCTTCTTTCTCGTAGTGTGACATGTCCACCATTATGCTGTCGAAGGGGAGGGAGGCAGCGTACTTTACCATCTCGATGTCTTGACAATGGTCGAGATGAAGAGAAATAGGAACGCGGGCAGAGTGAGCAACGTCTGCTGCGAGGTTGACGAGGTGGGATTTGAATTGACTGAGTGCCCAAGGAAATAGGAGGATCATGGCTGGTGATTTCTTGGCTTCTGCTGCTCTCGCTGTTGCGATTATCTCTTCCAAGTTGTACTGAAGTGTTACATCAGTAAGTGATATGTGAGAATGAGAATTTGGGAAAAGGCTTACGCAGACTACACTGACGATCCCGTAACCGCCCTTCTCCGCATCTTGGAGTATCTTGATGCTTTTGTTGTCATTGAGCATCTCCTTGGGCGGTTGGTCTGCGAGAACCATCTTCACCGTCGTTACGCCTGCCCTCTTCTTCGGCTTTCACTGCTTTTGGTTGTTGGAAGTAACAGAAAATCAGACAGACAATTTCGAAGAGAGTCCAAAGAAACTCGATCCAAAATAACAATTCGGACTCGTCTTGGCAATTGTCGTCCGCTGCTTCAGGCTTTCTGAAAACGTACTTCCTTTTTTGACGAGGCTTGGATAATATTAAGAGGAGTACGTTCGTGAATATGCTGAGACACAACCTGAGATGCATCCGGTATTGTTCCCCCTCTGCCCACCCCCACAAGAAACTGACCCAGTTGCCCATATTGTCGTATTGTCGGCTTTTAACGGATGATCTCCAGGTAATGCGGGGTAAAATGAGGTGTTTGACGGGATTTGAAGGATATTGATAAGTCTCGGGCAAGCTCTTAACCGTTATCGTGTATGTGTGTGTGTATTTGAATATTTGAATTCTGACTGGGTAGCGAATGTTGTTTGTGTTGTTGAAGAGAAGGATTCTCGGCTTCGAGATTTTTTTGAAGGGACTCCACGGTAGTGTTGTGAGGAAGGTACGTCCGTTTTCGTGTTGTCATTTTTGTTGCTGAGGTAGGTGCTGTGAGTAACTCACTTGATTTGGATAATTGACTTGATTTGGATAATTGACTTGATTTGGATAATTGACTTGATTTGGGTAACTCACTTAACTTGGGTAACTCACTTGATTTGGGTAACTCACTTAACTTGGGTAACTCACTTGATTTGGGTAACTCACTTAACTTGGGTAACTCACTTGACTTGTGTAACTTACTTAATCTGAGTAACTTACTTGACTTGGATAATCATTTTACTGATGCACTTTATCATAGTTCGGTAAGAAATTCTTAAAATCAAGCGATCTTGAATCTCGTTTGCACACATCGATCCATTTCGGAGCTCGTCGCTTCGTTCCTTCTCTTTAATTTCATGCTTCGAAAATTTTGGAGTGCAGCCGTCGATTAGATTCCATCTATTCTCGATTTATCCCGGTCACTAATATATCTTCTTTCTCAAAGCTCAGCCCGAGCCAGCGTACCCTCTTATGCTAAAAAGGACAACAGAGCAGTCAAACGTTCAGCCAAAGTGGGGTGAATAAAGAAATATCGCGTGTATTTTGATATGCCTTAGTATTCGTTGCTTATGAAGCAACCAAAACTTTGCGTCATTTGGAAGGCACAGCAAGGCACAGCGAGTGCTTATGCAATCAGCATATAAATGGCACGCTCCTCCAAAATTTCAGAAGAATACAAAATCAGGAAAGTAGTTCTCTTCAATTAGTAATTCGGAATATTTCTGGTAGAGATATCACTTTTCTTGACCACAAATTCAAACCCAGGACTTAGTCAAGTGACTTCAACATGGCTTTACAGAATCACGGGCTCGTTAAGCTGGGAGCAGGTTTGGCTGAAGTTCAATCGATACCTATCCCAAAACTACGAGATGATTACATACTCGTAAAGACAGTAGCTGTCGCATTGAATCCTACGGATTGGCAAACACTTGATGACCCATTCAAGCCTGGCTCAACAAGAGCTATTTTGGGGTGCGACTACTCTGGTGTCGTCGTAGAGGTTGGCAAGGCCGTGAACAAGAAGTTTAAGAAGGGTGATCGGATTGCTGGAATATCACATGGTGGTGTGCAGTTTATTTTGACCCTAATCCCAATTATTCATTGAGTTGGCTTGTATAACCCAGCTGATCACTCTTAAGGCAACGATGTTGAATCAGAAGACGGAACCTTTGCAGAGTATATCATGGTTAAAGGAGATATACAATTCCATATCCCACCAAACATCAGCTTTGAAGAAGCAGCAGCATTCGGAGCTGGCGTTACTACTGTCGCTCTAGGATTCACCAAGTATCTAGAGCTTCCATTTATGACCAAGTTGAAAGAACTGTTATCAGACTCACCGATGGGTAATCATGAAGGACCTCCAATTCTGATATATGGTGGGAGTTCAGCAACTGGAACAATCGCCATACAATTTGCAAAACTGTGGGTTCAAGAATCTTAGATTTCTAACATGTACACGCAAGATTTCGTTAATGAGATATCTAGACTTGGATTAACCGTCATCACAACCTCCTCCCCTCATAATTTCGAACTCCTTCGAAGCTTAGGTGCAGATCACGTATTAGACTACGTAAGTTACAAAATCCTCTCTCCCCTATAAATCACATCACAACTAACAACTCCAAAAAGCACGACCCAACCTGCGGCCAAAAAATCCGTTCCATAACCAACAACAGCCTTTACCAAGTCTTCGACACCATCGCCACTCTCGATGCCGCGAAAATCTGCGCCGAATCCCTAAGCTCCGATCTAGCGAATGGAAACGGAAAATATGTCTGCCTTCTCCCCGTTGAACTTCCTCGTAAAGATATCAAAAGTACTTTTTTCTTGGGATATACGGTTATGGGTGAGGCATTTTGGTTTGAAGGTGAAACTTGGGCTGCATGTAAGGAGGATTTTGAACTTAGTGTAGAGTTTTTTGGTGTACTTGAGGGGTTGTTAGAGAAGGGGTTGGTTAGATCTCATCCCGTTGCTTTGAGGGAGGGTGGACTTGGGAAGATTTTGGAGGGGATGGGAGATTCGAAGAGGGGAGTGGTTAGTGGTGTTAAGTTGGTTTATTTGGTTGGGGAGGCCTAGGGGGTTATTGTGAGTTGGGTAGGATTTATAGGAATAGCTGAATACTAAGGTAGATTCTGTCTTGTTAGCTCTTATTTTATGGTTTGCTGTAACTATCACAAGATTTTCAACACAAAGCGCGGAGGAGAATATATTGACTAAGAAATTATGCATTATTTAGAAAGCCAAACACTTTTACGTTGGAGAATCTGCAGAGGCAAACTTCGTCCATTCAAATGGTTGCAACCATGGCAAGCTACAATGATGATACATCTGAATGCGAACAAAACACAATGAATGCTGCATCCTGTGAATCTACAACTCCAAAAGAAATTGTATTGTTCTGCTTTGTCTTATCTTTCTTGTTTGTCGTCAATTTTCTTCGTGTTATTAGTCTTAGTTCATCGAAAGTAAGATTTGGGAGATATATGCCAAAACTCAAGCATTGAGGTTGGGACGCTGAAAGTAGTATGAGATTTTGTTATTACGATTGGAGTTGGAGTTGGTGCAGGTGTTGTTACAGGTGTTGTGTTTCCAGTGACATACAGTGCGTGGACAAAAGTTTGTCCGGTTTTTACGAAACACCCGAAATACAGAATTCCCCCCTACCCTACTCTCTACAAGAAAATACCTCGACTACCTAATACAGCCCGCCCTGCCTTAGGAGAGGTCTCCCCTAGTACGCGTAATCGAATAGTAGGTACGCGGAACCATAGTGTATTATATCCTGTAATTAGGTAGTAAGAAAACCTCCTACCAAATATATATCGAAAAATCTTCGAAAATACTCCTAACTAGACCTCTAGTATCTTACAACTACGGATAGGCAGGCCTTCTAAACTTACAATAAGGGCGCAGAGGATAATATTTCGAACAATCGTAGTAGATCCTAAGATTACAGTAGCTTAATTAGTTGTAACTATCTACCCTAAAGTCAAAAAGAAGACTATATATTAATTTTTAAAGAAATTAGGTATATAGAAGTAGAGGTATAAGAAAAGGCTACTCCTAATAGAGGAGAGAGCTACT